>CAVNYN010228045.1:0-10989 GCA_963692815.1 Nyctanthes arbor-tristis | reverse complement strand
AAAACTGCCCCAATTTATGATGTGTCTTGAAAATTAACTCGGAAAATTACATCGAATTTTAAAATATCGCTTACAAATAAGAATTTGCTCTGATTTGCATGAATTGAGGATATTTTATCAAAATCTTTCCAATTAGGGAAAAAACCATAGAAAATATTGTGAATAAATTAAGGAAACCCAGTTGGTAAATGTAATATATTTAAAAAAGTTAAAAAAAAAACATTATTACTATAAATAGTTCATAAAATGGTATACCGCAAAAATTAAAGTGGCTAATATAGGTACCACATAAAAATGACTGGAAAATAATGGAGTCTATAGGTACAACTGCCTTTGTTTTAAAGATATATATATAGATATATAGATATTGTACGTTTCAATTTTATTCTGTTTTTATATATATATATATATATTAGTAACATATGTATATAACTGATTAATACATAATAAAATTGTGATTATTTAACTTGTTCAAATTATCGCACATTTTTTTGCTAATTATTCTGTTCCATGCAACTCGTGGGTATATAACTAATTACGACGACAACTTGGTATTTAATGTTTACATATAATAAAAATATAATTAGTAAAATTATACGGCTTATAGAATAACACAAATAAGTAATGTTTGCTAAAAAATAATTAATAAATTAAATCAAATTTAAAAAAAAAGAAAAAAGTTGGTTTTACATATATATAATCAATGCAACAGAGAAATATTTCTTTCAAAAAAAAAAAAAGTTCTATAGTATAAATATTATTAAAGATACGTTGATTTTTGCATATGTAGTCCAAGCAACAGAGCCATTGGAACACATATTTAAATAGTCTAGAACTCATTTTTCCCGCATCGATTTATTTGATTATTATGTGTATGTGCGCTCATCAAGAATATTATTATTCACGAAATCTATCTTTAACTTTCGCTATTTATATCTTATTGCTAGGTAGAAATTTCGAGAGACAAGTAATAGTCAGCGTTACACATAGCTGGTATTCTGTTCAAATCATTTTTTTTCTTGATACAAGGGAGATATAAGAGGGGTAGGCATGGTTCGAATCCCAGACTTCCTACCCGAAACTTAAGCATTTAATCACTATAGTACAATTCAAACCACCTATTCAAATCAGTAGTGGATGGACACAAAATACTATTGCATTTTTGCAAAATGTTTATGTTACATGGCAGTAATAAATAAATCTCTATATAGTAGTAATAAATAATTCTACAATGGAAGATCGTTATAGAGTAGGGAAGCATCAAAAAACAGAGAGCTACTTATCAATGGGAGCATATCCACCATAATCTGTCAACATCAGTAACAGCTCGTTCGTTGGAGTTTCATCAAATCTGTAATTTTTATTAAATTAATAACAATTACATATTCTCCACAAAAAATATTTTTTCACATTTCTTAATAATCTTTCTTTATATTACCACTATGTATCCTGCCATAAATCTAAAACTCTTTAACATAAAGCTTCTAATAACAAGCGAATTGTTGAATCACATTCTACCAGTTGCGCTTTCACCTCTAGGTGGCCCAACACGTAAATGATGGGTCATGTAATAATTATTATGAATAATTCTATTTTTGTATAAAAAATAGGGCAATAATTTAGACAAAATATACATGCGACTGATGTGATTCCCATTTATTTAAAAGTGATTTGATCTGCTTGAAAAATAGGACCCACAATTTATCAATTTTGTTTGCTTTATGTATCTATTTTTTTTTTCCAAATAGCATTATAATTTCCATTGGCAAACGATTTTTATCTAAAAATAGAATATGAACAAATCAATCACATCAATATATTTCATAGAACCACGCATACTACACAAATAATCATTCTTAATTTCCATAAAAATCATTTCTACTTTTAAAAAGAAATAGCTTGTGAACGGACGATTACCACTCATTTTTACAAAACTGCTCTGTATTTTAAATTAAAAATACAACAGTTACTGGGGCCTAGTTTTGCAATTTGAGCGACACTTCCATTATGCGTGAATGTATGTATGTAACTTTGCGTCCTTTTTCTGATGACTAGAGCTATAGCCCTGTTAATTTAGAGGACCTAAGGGTCTATATATTTTGAGTTAGCATACACCTTGGACTGTTTAAAAGAGGGACATTTAATTCTATATGGGTAGGTACCGGAAACTTTAATTTGAGATACAATTAAAGGTGCACCTATAGAGGTGTCAAAACGGACAGGCGGGTGGGCGGGCAGGGCCGGCTTGCTACTCTTGTGGCCCAGCCAGCCCACAATGTAAAGAAGCGGGCTTCCCGGTCTTGGCCGGATTAGCCCAGATTTTTATACCTCTGGACGACCCACCCGCGTGGCCCATGTGGGTCACGGGTTGACCCAGCCAATGTGGGCCTCTTTTTCCATTTTTTGCTACATTTTCTAAATTTTATAATAAACACATTACAATCAAAATACTTCAATAGGAAATTTGTCACATTTTTTAGAGATATCACTGTATTTTAAATTTGTAAATTCTAATAAAAAGTAAACATTTAACAAGATAAAATTAAAATTTTTAATAATAAACTTCAAATATTTTATTACATAAAAAACCTTGCAATTCAAATATTGTTTACTCAAATTAAAATAACCAACAACTAGGTAATTTTAACACTTAAACTTTTGAAATTTATAACTTAACAACATAAACAACTATTCATTTATTTGCATCACTATAGTTATAGCATATCCCAACTAGGTTAGCACATACGAAACTATCTATCATTTGCAAATTTATAGTTCAAATACATCCCAACTAAATTGACACATACTAACTATAATTTAGTTGTTCAAATTATTTTACGTCTATGACTCAGATTCTTCTACTGTAAGATTTGAGAAGTCTTCAGTTATATCGTCAGTAACTCTATCTTGCATCCTTTTTTCTGCGTATAACCAATCTTTCACACATATAAGTACTTTCAAAATATCTTCTTCAAGTCTTGATCTTCTTTCATAGAGCACCCTGTTACGTGCACTAAAAGCAAACCCCGATGCAACTGTTGAAATTAGAATTGTTAGAAAATCTCATGCCATTTTTGATAATATAGGATAAGTACGTTCATTTGATTTCCACCACTGTAGGACATCCAGATTGATAAACTCTTCCTCATTTAGCATGCATGAAATGTCAAATTTATAGTATTTATCCAAATCGGTTTCGCCTCCGTCTGCATTTGAACTTGAAGAATAAGCATTTCATTTCTTCCTTTCCATTACTTGCATCATTTTAGGTTTTTTTTTTTCCTTTAGTAGTAGTAGCAGTGGAACCACCCACATCTGATTGAGCAGATACAAAATTACCATATTTCATAGCATAGTACTTATAAATTTCACCAACAACAGACTCTAAATCATCATGTTTAATACTAATGTTAAATGCCAATAAGTCATTAAGTTGTTCCAAAGCACATTAAACACCAAATAATTTATAACGAGGATCCATTACAGCTGCAACCGGAAAAACATAAGGCAAGCGTTGATAATATTTTCTAAATTTTTCTTCCATTGCATCAATAACATCAAAGAAAAATACATCATTTCTGTAAATTGAAAATTGTTTAGAAATTTCTAATAATTGGTTCATTACAAGATTACTTGTTGGGTAATAAACTCCAGAACAAGCTTTAGTTGCGTTGTAAAAAGGTTTCAAAAATCACATAACTTTAAAAGCATCTTCCCAATCCGAATCCTCAAGATTCAAAGTCAGATGTTTTGAATTAACAAATACACTGATAGCACTAGAATATTTAAAACAAGATCTTAACATTAGATAAGTTGAATTCCATCTATTTGGAACATCATCGATAAATTTTTTTTTTCTCAAACTAAAATTTTTGTAAATCATTACAAATTCTTGTTCTCTAGAACCGGAGCAAGAAATATAATTAATGGCTTCTCTAATTTTACATATTTATACATTTATTAGTTTTAAATCATCTTGCACAACTAAATTATATATATGATTAACACATCTCATATGGAAAAACTTAAAATCAAAGAGAAGCTTAATTGCATTTTTTAAGAGATCAATACACACAAAATTAGCACTAGCATTATCAAGACTAATACCAAATACTTTGTTTATCCCACAAAATTCATTAAATACTTGCAATATATTACCACATAAATTTATTCCATTATGTGAAAATTCAAGTAAACGAAAAGCAATAATTTTC
Source organism: Nyctanthes arbor-tristis (assembly GCA_963692815.1). NCBI lineage: Eukaryota > Viridiplantae > Streptophyta > Magnoliopsida > Lamiales > Oleaceae > Nyctanthes > Nyctanthes arbor-tristis. The sequence continues at coordinate 6,775 of CAVNYN010228045.1, read as the reverse complement.
TTATGAAGCATCCAATTAGAATCAATATAATGTGCAGTGACACAAATATAACAATTATGATTTCTTCTAAACCAACAATCAGATGTAAAGTACACATTACCATTAAATTCACTAACCTCAAGTTTTATTTTTTCAGAGATTGTATTAAATAATTTCATGCAATCACTTCTAGCAGTATTTCTACTTATAGACCGAAAAGAAGGTTGAACAAATTTTTGTATGAACTCCTCAAAATAACGATCCTCTGCAAATGTAAATGGCATCTCGCTTACTGCTAAAAACTTAGACATTCCCAGTCTTATTCGTTCCTGCGAATAAATGAAATTAGTAAAAGTAGTTGAACCACCATGAGTAGTAAAAGCAGAAATTTGAGCTTGTCGAGGATCTATATGTCCTCTTTTATCGAAATATTTCTTCTTGTGTCAAGCCAATGTGCCGGTTCCGTCGCCATAAGGCCATTTATAAGCTTGTCTATAAATAGTGCACACTGCTTTTTTATTTATTTCATTCATTGTAAAAATTTGCCGGACATCTGATGTTTGCTTTTTCTTCCTTGGACTTTGAGATGATCCACTTTCTTGTACTAGATTTGTATCATACTCCTCATTTAAATTTATTAGAGAGTTACTATCGTGTAAATGAGGATTTATAGATGAAAATTCATGAGAACCCTCCACAGGATAGCAGTGAGAATTGAAGAAATCAAAGTGTGCAGTGCAATGTAAGTTTGATGTGGTGTTTTGCAATTTGCTGTTGATAAGTAATTTTTTGTTTGTGAATTTGTTTGATTGTTAACTATGAATTTATAGGAAGTTACATCTCTTTTTTACCGTTGCATAATGTTCAATTTTTAACGTCTATTTTCAATTCTTTCAAATTATACAGTAAATTTACGTGACAATACAAAGAAAAAGGAAAAAAATAAAAATGACCAAATGGTTAAAAAAGTAAGGCACCGGCAGCGCCTTGGTGCAAGCGCTGCAGGCGCCTGCTGCTACTGCAGGCAGCTATAATTATGGCAGAGAGCCGTAACGGCTCTCTACCAAAAAATTGGAAATTTTTTTCTTTAATTAAAAATTTTAAGGGCCTGCGGTTAACGCATCTAAACCGGACCGCCCAGGTGGGTTGCAGGCCCAGGCTTTTCTGAGCCCGCCCATTTTAACACCTCTACTTAAATTGTTAAGCACACCTAAAACCTATGCCACAAGTATTTTACTAGGATAAAGAAACAAAATACAAGTTGTATATAATAAAAAATGTCGTAGTAACATTAAACATGATAAATATGATTACAACGACAAGTTGGAATTTAATGTTTACTTATAATAAATAAAATTATACGGTTTATAGAATACCATAAATAAGTCAGTTTTGCTAAAAAATAGTAACAAACAAATAAAATGTAATTAAAAAATAGAAAAAAGTTGGTTTTACACGCACACATATATACATAACCAACGCAACAGTGTAAATATTGCTTTCAAAAAAAAAAAAAAAAAGTTCGATAGTATAAATATTATTAATGATATGTTGATTTTTACATAAATAGTCCAGGCAACAAATTAGCCATTGGAACACATATTTAAAATAGTCTAGAACTTATTTTTCCCACATCGATCTATTTGATTATTATGTGTGTGTCTATATATATATATATATATATATATGCGCTCATCAAGAATATTATTATTCTAGAAATCTATTTTTAACTTCCTCTATTTATATCTTATTGCTAGATATAAATTTCAAGAGAGAAGTAATAGCCAGCATTATAAATATACGGTATTTTGTTCAAATCATTTTTTGATGCAAGGAGAGATATAGGAGAGATATGGGAGAGATAGGTATGGTTCGAAACCCAGACCTCCTACTCGAAACTTGAGCATTTAATTACTATATACTACAATTCAAGCCACCTATTCAAATCAATACTGGATCGACACAAAATACTATTGCATTGTTGCAAATTGTTTATGCTAGGTGGCAGTAATAAATAAATCTCTATATAGTAGTAATAAATAATTCTGAAATGGAAGATCCCTATAGGGACGAGAAGCATAAAAAAACAGATAGCTACTTATCAATGGGAGCACACCAACCATAATTTTTGTCAACATTAGTAAGAGCTTGTTCATTGGAGCTTTATCAAACCTAAAAAATTTATTAACTCAATATCAAATACATATTCTTCACAAACACAATTTTGTACACTCTTCAATAATCTTTCTATATATTACCGTCCTGCCATAAATCTAAAACTCTTTAACATAAAACTTCCAAGAACAAGATAATTGTTGAATCAGATTCTACTAGTTGCGCTTTCAACTCTAAATGATCCAACAAGTAAATGACGGGTTATATAAATAAATATAATTATTACGAATGATCCTATTTTTAGACAAAAAATAGGACAAAGAGCAAAAATATACGCGCGACTCATGTGATTCCTATTGATTTAAAAGTGACCGATGTGAGGATTTTGAAAAAATATGAACTGTCATGTATCAATTTTGTTTTCTCTCTCTCTCTCTCTCTCTCTTCCCCCAAATAGCATTATAATGCAACGTAATTTGAAAAGTTTTGTTACAAAACTTCCAAGAGGCTTTTGAAAATATTCCTAATAATATACAAAAATTGCTTGTAAATTCAAGCACGGTCTTTTGCAAGTGCTAAATAGAACGGAATGAACTTAGAACAACGTGGCTCCACCTCTCTGTTCTCCTCATGAATGTGATCATATAGAAAAATTACGAAGGCCTATTCCACTTTCCAGCCTCATTGTTTTCCCTCAGTTCCGTGCGAATTAACCCTGTTATCTGCAAGAAAATAGGTTTCTTTCAATCTCAATAGTAAGTTATTATTGTTTATTTATCCTTGCTAATTTCCCGTCATCACCTGTAATTTCATTTAATTGAATAAAAATAAACCATAAATCAATATTCATATGCCTATTAATTACTATATGTATCTTTGACATCTTTGGTATATAATAATACTGAATGGACAACAATCCTGTGTTGAACAAAAACGCAAATGTTTTACTTTAACTTCTTCATCTTCGATAATATTTTTTAATAATATGTTTTGAGAGCAAATTATAAATGTTACAAATTCTCTTGACGTGTTTTCTCTTACTTGGGGCTAAAGATTCACCACAGATTAATCGCAGCCGTGTTCCTAGAGTCAATAGTTCAGGTATTGTCATTTTTTCCTCCTTTTGGCCCCTCTCCCTTGCATGCTGAAATTCTTCAAAAGCAATAATATAACTAATTGTATTCTCTGTGGTGATTTGGTATATTACCATTGATGTAAATGTGATGTGATGTGTTGAAAAACTGTCATGCGCAAGTTTTGTTTAATTTTTTTTTTCTTTTGTTCAAATAGCACAACTCTAGTACAATGAGATAATAATAATTATGGTATATAGATCGTCAGTCAAGGGAGATTTTTGTAAATCATTTAATAATTTAATTATATGAACTATTATTGTATACAAGAAATGCTTTGATCTCATAATATAGTGTATGCATAATTTCACAATTTTCCTTTTTATTCCCATTAAACTTTATGTTTTATTTATATATATATATATATATATTAATAAACAGGAGATATATACTCTGTAACTGATAATTACGTTAAATCTAGACATTCTTGTATTTTATGAATAAGTTGGTATTCAATATTTACATATAATAAGTAGGTAGGTTTTGCCCAATAAATAAATATATAAATAAATAAATCAATAAATCAAAAGGAATAAAAAAGAAAAAACGTTGTCATTACATATATATATATATATATATATATATATATATATATATATATATATATAAGAATCAATGCAATGATGATATATGCCTTCCAAAAAAAAAAAAATAATCATAATAATAAAATTAAATAAAAAATACAATAATGTAAATATTATTAAATAATCGTATGTTGATTTCTACAAATATAGTCCACTCCTGGCAACAAAGCCACTGGAACGCATATTTTAGATCTTTGTACTGTAATTTAATTTCTGTAATTATTTATAATTTTTGACTCTTATTATTACTGCTACTCCTTTTTTTTTTTTCCTTTTTTTCACTCAGAAAAAACACATTTTATTCAAATCACAGAATCAGCCAGCAAGGCATGTACAAAAAAATCCGGTGGGTTAGCCGCTCAACAAGCAACAAGATTACAATCAATCGCATGATATTATTATTGTTATTGTTGGGTACACTGTTTAGACTTTCTAAGTAGTGTTTTGATTTCAACCACAATAATATATATATATATATATATGTATATTATATTGATACAAATATAAGATGTATCTTTTGCAATTCTCCATGTAGGAATTGAAGGCAATTCAAAATAAGCTAAATAATAGTTTAGAAAAAAGTTTAGTCTATTTTTGTAAACTATTTCTACTTTAAAATAAAAATTGGTCAAATCAATCACATCCATATATTTTATTGAACATGCATGTACTGCATAATTCTTCACCATTTAACCCTACTAATTCTTTCTCTTATTTCTTATTAAACTGAGTTTGCAAATGGACAATGTGATATAGTAGTAGTACTATAGTAATAATCACACTGTGTGGCGAGTATGGATGCACGCCACGCGTAATTGAAATACACATGACGTGCATCTATACACACCACGTAAGATGAGAAGTTTTGCTATAAAACATCCAAGAGGATTTAGAAAATTTTCCTAATAATAATACAAAAATTGCTTGTAAATTCAAGCACGGAGATCGGAAGATGCCTATAAATAGAATGGAATGAACTTAGGCCAACGTGACTACTCCTCTCTCTTCTCCTCATGAATATGATGATATAGAAAAATTATGATGGCCCTTTCCACTTTCCAGCCTTATTGTTTTCCAGCATTTCCGTACGAATTAAGCCGGTCATCTATAAGAAAGCAAGTCTTTCAATCTCAATAGTAAGTTACTCCTTCCGTCTCCAAAAGATATTCCACATTTTCTTTTTTATCCATTTTAAATTATACTCTCCTTTCATAAGTTAATTTTTTAATTTTCCAATATACCTTCATTTATGGTACATAGTAATCTACAACAAAGACCAATTTAAGTGAAATATTAAAAAAATTAAAGGATATATTAGGAAATATATTTTAAATTATATATTTCTAATAATATTAAATGATATTCTCTTAATCTATGTGAAAAATGAAAGAGGAATATCTTTGTAGGACAGATCGGAAGAGCATTATTGTTTATTTATCCTTACTAATATCGTGTCATCACCTGTAATTGGATTTAATTGAATAAAAATAAACCATAAATCAATATTCATATCCCTATTAATTACACTACAAGAAACAAAAGTTATAGCGGCGACATTTTCCGACGACATCAAATGTCGTTGCTATAGCGTTGGTGATAGAGGCGAAATCATAACGTCGTTACTATAGGTTGTGTCTACAAGGATGACTAATCATATCGCCACTGTATATTGCTATTTATAGCAACGACACCCAAAAGTTGTCGCTATATGTCATGATCTAAAGCGACGACCTATAAGTGTTGTCGCTACATAACGCGGGAAGATTTCTTGCTTTTGTTCTTGTATTTATCAACGACGAGTTGTTGCTATAGGGAGCAAGTTCGTCACTATAGGTATAATAATTTATATAATATATACTATAAATGCAAAAAGTGAATTGAAAGTTGCCTTTGTCCAATTGGTGAAGTTCCATGTGTGTGAGTGGGAGTTCCTTGGTTTGACTCTTGGCCGCGGGAAATCAATATGTTCAATTAAATATGAATAGCAATGGGCTGGACGGTGGAGTGGGGTGGTGTACCGGATTGGGTAAAAAAGTTTTTTCAAAAAAATTTTAGTCACCAAAAACCATCGACTTTATAGCAGCGACATTCAAGTTGTCACTATACATGTCGCCGCAATAGACTAAAATATCGTCGCTATAGAGCTATTGGTATGAGCCTATACTAACGACCACGTTGCCACAGAAAACCGTCACAATAGATCTACAGCAACAACATTTGGCCCTATAGCGGTGACAAATTTCGTCGCTATTGACGTTATTTATTGTAGTTTAAGTCGGCACGTTACGCTTGTAGGAAATTTAAGTACTATATATATGTATTTGACATCTTTGGTACATAATAATACTGCCTGGAGTTATCCTATCTGTAGGTATGAGTTTACTTAATTTCTTATAAACTAGACACTTGACGAGATCTCATTTTTCTACCCATGACATTACATTTAAATCAAAGATCATCACATAGTCACATGCATGTGTGTAAAACTTTATGTAAAACTTTTAAGTACAAATAAATTTTTCCTACTGATCTGGACAACAATACTGTGTTGAACAAAAAAGCAAATGTTTTATTTTAACTTCCACGTCTTTGGTAATAGTTTTTTAATAGTATGATTTAAGAGCTAATTATAAGTGTTACAATTTCTCTTGACATGTTTTCTGTTACATGGGGCTAAAGATTCACCAAAGATTAATCGTAGCCGTGTTCCTAGAGTCAATAGTCTAGGTATGGTATAGTTTTCCCCTTTTCTTTTTGGCCCTCTCTCCCTTGCTTGCTGAAATTCTTCGAAACGATAATATAACTACTTGTATTCCCTATGGTGATTTGATCCCAGAGTCAACAAATATTTCACCGGCAACTAAACTAGAAGATCATATGAGAGAAATGTTGGACAGAATGGGAGACGGACGAACAAGTGTTTCACCATATGACACAGCATGGGTTGCACTTGTAAGAGATCTT
>CAVNYN010228042.1:11688-25898 GCA_963692815.1 Nyctanthes arbor-tristis | reverse complement strand
GTCATAGTGTAGGAAACAAATCAGAATGGCCAATACCACACAACAAGGCCATACAATCACAAAGCAAATCAAATGCAATAAACAAATCTTTCTTTCAATAATAATGCATTCAAATCCATGTTTGTCTCATCAAAACCATCAATCAAATACACACTTATCTTATCAAAATTTTATGCATGTAGAAAAGGAATCAAAGTATTAGGTTACCCACCTCAAATATTCTTCGAATAATCCACGTGAAGAAGTACCTTTAGAGCCTTGATATTCCTCAATTAAAGCTATCTTTCAAGCTATAATCCTCCCATATATGGTAAGGGACTCTTTTCAAAGGACAAATAGGTATTTTGGCGGGTTTTTATTGGTTTTCTCTTTCCCTAGGCCATTTTGGATGAATTTTTGGGTCAGGAGAGAAAAGAGAAATGGTTTGGGAGTTCTTGGAAAACAATGAAACCCTTAGCCCCTATATATAATAGTTAGGATTTAGTTAGTTTTAATAAATTTTGAGTTCCGCCAATCACATCGTGACAAGTGGCGCCAATCATATCGTGACAAGTGGCTCAAATCACCTCGTGACAAGTGGCGCGATGTGGCGCCGCACACTTGTCGGGAAATTGCCCAAGAAGTCCTTCCCCTTGCATTATCTCTCAATCAAGTCCACGTTCTTCAATTCATGTCAATTAAGTCATTACACTTTAATTTATATCAATTATCAACCAAATTCTTTCTTTAGCGTCAATTCAATAATAATATTTTAATCTTCAAGAAATCTTACAATAATATTCAAGTAATTCTTTCAAAACAACAATTTCGTTGCTTACCTTAATTTGTAGAAATTTTCGGGATGTTACACCCCCCATTTTGCTGCCATTTCCGGCAGCAAAATGGGAGAGGGATTCACCCCCCTTTTTTTGGCCGCCGGAATGACGACAATACTGCTGGTGGGTTTTTTTTAGCTTTTTATTATTTTTAAACATTTTTAAAAAGTTTAAAATATTTATGGGGGGTATAATCGTCGTTTTGATAAAAATTTGGCGGAACAGTGAAAATATGGACAATTTGTGTGCAGTTTTGAAAGGTTGGGGGCTGTGGAGTGTCTTAAAAAAGGTTGGAGATGAAACTGATTTTTAACCCAAAGGTTGGGGACGATTTTCGAAATTAACCATTACTTTTTATTGTTATTTTATTGGCAGAAAATTTATGATTTTCACACATGACACATGGTGAAACTCAAACAATAAAATAATAAAATAAAATAAAACTGTCAAACTTGTCCGTTGGTTGGCATCAATGGCCGTTAGGGTCTTTTAGTGGATACAAGGCTCAAATATATGGTTGACTGTTTTCTGATCGTCCAACGTGAGAAGAACAAAAAGTAGAGTGTATTTTCTAATGAAAACGAGAACTCCTTTCCACATTTGGGTTCCCCCCAGGCCACCACCCTTGTTTAAAAACAATAGATGAATCAAATTTTAGGTAGAGTTTTAGGGTTGGCGGTAATGTAAAACTTGCTTTATAGTTGTACGACTAATTTAGTACAACAAATAATCTGTTGCTAGAAATAGATTATAAAATAACGGAAATTAAGTTATACTATAAAAGTCGAGAAGAAGAAAATTAACAGTTGATTCATTGGTGTTGCATATCTATTGTTCTAGAAGGTGTAAATTGTTTATGTGTAATCAATCTCTCTCTTTTATAAGCTCTTCAAAAGAAAATTTTCTCGAAATAAGTAATGATAGAGTTGAACATTTTAAATTTATGCACACTTACGCAAGTGTCATCATCATATTTTAACAAAGTCCCAATATGTAGAATAATCCTTTTTTTGGTTCTAATGACAAATTCATGATAAGGGAGAACTTGATTTTCTTCTTCATTAGAAGTTAATAATTCAAATTCCTATTCTTTCTATGTCCTTTCCTTTTCATAATAATGACTACCTAAAATCTACAAAAAGTGACTTTTTCCAAATTCCGTTTCAAATTTTCTTCCCTTATTCATTTGTTACTTGTTGTATAATACGATGTATTAAACATGCACTAACTTTGTAATAATTAGACATATAGAATTTAAAAATCCGGTGCCATAGTCAAACATTAATGGTCACTAACAATGGTAGTTGTCTTGATGGCTGTTAATTATTCCTTCCAAGATTTGAGGTGTGGTAGAAAGTTCAAATCTTTTTAAATTTTTATAATTGCTAACATAAATAGTAGTAAATAGATTACTCATTATTTTAATAAAGTGGAGTACTGGTGAATGTTAATTGGCTCCAAAAAAAAGTGCAATTAATATTTAAATGAAAAATATGTGTTCTTGCCAAGTATCATATATGTTGAACAAAGGGAATTTGTTCACTAACATCTTGAATTCTAATATTATATTTTCTCTTCGCCACCTCACACGGTCACACCCGCCCGCGCAACCCAAGAAGGACTTTTGATGCGAAATGGGAAGTTTATTTCCACGAAAAAGAGGGGGAAAAAAGAAGAAAAAGAAAAAAAGAAATTATGTTAAGATTTTTGGTTTTTCCTTAATGATTCTTGTTTAGGATTTTATTTGATTTGATTTGATTTTACTTTCAATAGTTTCTTTTTTCCTTCTCAAATTAGGATCTACAAGTTTTTCCTACTTAATTTAGGCTTTTAATCTTGATAAAAATAAGGTTGATTTTTATGCATACTAAATTTTTACCTGTGCGTTATATGAGAAAAATAGAGATCAAATTATTTAAAAAAATAAGTAATATGAAATTTTATAATTTTTTTTATATGTCGAAATTTTGTAAGATTATATTGCACAATAAGGAATAATTAATTTTTAACATTAACCAAATAATAATGTACTTTTGATCTTGTTTGGTTAATGTAACTATAATTTACATTAAAATTTAACCCTATTGCTAATATTAACGCAATTAAATATCATTTTTTCACTAATTTAGATAAATAACATTGTATGAAATAATTGTTAGTTGAGTTGTGTTATGTATTTTGAAAATATTTTTAATTTGAAACCAAAACTGAGATAGTATGAAGATGATATAAATTAATAATACATAAACATAGTGATATATATTCAGTTTAATTAAGACAGACTATAGAAAATAAAAGTTCCAAAAAAAATTTATTATTCAAAGAACATAGGTTATCAAGTAAGTTCTCAATTTATATTAATTATTATTATTATTATTATTATTATTATTATTATTATTCTTCAACGAACACGGGTTATCAATTATTTTTCTTATTCATATTAATTTTCATTATTTTATGAATTATAAAATACAAAATTTTTGCTAAAAGAAATTATAAACTACAGATCAAATTTATCTATAATTTAAATAATTAAATGATGATAAATACCGATCAGTTATTAAATTGAGTAGTAAAGCTTATTTAAAAAATTGGATGTGAATTTAAAAATTTGAAAAATTTAGAATACCACTGCAATAGGAAACAAGATGTCAAAAAAGACCTTACTAATAGATTTTTAGCTGAAAAACCGCAGTACAAAGGCACCGCAGACTAATTTCTTTATATATATATATTATAGATTTGTCATCTTATGATTTATGAATAAATTTCAAGTTCTCTCTTGATCTTGAGTTCCTGAATTCTCACTATAATTGTGAGCTTTGCTCAAATTAATATCCTGTCTGCTACAATTGATGATCCTTTTTCCTATGAATTATATATTCCATGTAAGTTTAATCGAGAATAATATTTACGCGTCATTGTAACTTTTTCCAAGTACTAGATGTCGTTGTAACTTGAAAGAGCCTTTTTTGCGGTAACTCGGGAATGTAAGAACAGAAGTGCAGGCATTTGGTGCAAAAACAGGAATCAGAGTTGTGTAAATAAACTTTCAAAGATCCCCGTTTCAGAACTACTGATTATCATCACTAAATAACCTTTAATTCCTTTGTCTTTCGGGACCAGAAAGCAAGAATTTGATACTAAATGTCCCTCTCTAAATGCCAATAATTTTGATCAAAAGCTGAAGCCTGAAAGCAATTAACACCGTGTTTGGACTATATTCTGAGAAAACGGTGACTTATTTTGACCGATAATAGTTCTTATTAATTGTTTTAAGTGGTTAATTATTGATTATAGAACCTTATTCTTTTCTGATAAAGGATGGACAAGAGGCCGTAATTTCATTCAAAGGTTCTCTTTAAAAGAGACAGATTGAAATATTTAACTTATAAGTCACTTTTTGTACATATAAATACTGCTAGGAATTGATCAATGCAAGGAGCACAACACCTTAATCCTTCAGTTTTCCAACACATTCTTAGTGAAGTTCCCATTTTGATCAAAGAAGAGACTGCAGATACACAGTAAGAAACTTCGATTTCCTTCTTTTTTCGGCCATTTTTCTTAACATTCTCAAATTTTCATTAGCATTTTGAGATTACTTACAAACGTGGTATTGAATCTATCTAGAAAAAGTTGTTACTACGCTCACTTCTACTACTGGTTTTCTGAGGGTTGAGACAAAATTTTCATGGTAGATAGGGGAAGAGGGGAGTGATCTTTGAAACTATCACACTGATAAGTGGAGTTAAATTTCTAAAGTCTACATGCTTTCAATGTTGGGGGCGTTTGAGGAAACGCGTAGTGCAAGTTCTCTATGTTCACCAAACAACACTACTCTGTAGATGAACAGACGAGATTTTAACGTATTTCTAATGTCCAATCATGTCCACTTGTATCGCCACGTGCCATTAGTGGACATTTGACCTTAGCCTACTTGACCACTTTTTCTAACCTGTTTCTCTTCTTATATATAGCCTGTCATGGCTTCTCACCAAGTACACATATCAGATTATATAGTTTCATTTCATCTTATATCTTTTTCGGTTTTCAGAGTTTGTTTGAATCAGAGATGACAGCGAACAAGGGCCATAACCACCACCAAATCTTTGATGTCTCCATCAATGTGCCTCCACAGACTGGTTCCAAGTGTTTCGATGATGATGGTCGTCTCAAACGAACCGGTAACTTTTCTTCATTCCAGTACTAGACAAGACCAGACAGTAGTAAAGAAATATTTTAACTTCGTTTCTAACCGAATTGTTTTCTGCTTTTATTTGTCTTATAATAGGAACTGTTTGGACAGCAAGTGCTCACATAATAACTGCTGTGATTGGTTCTGGAGTTCTGTCTTTGGCTTGGGCTACTGCTCAGCTTGGATGGATAGCTGGTCCAGCTGTTATGATCTTATTCTCCCTTGTAACATACTATACTTCCGTACTTCTTTCTGCATGCTATCGGTCTGGGGATCACGATACCGGGAAAAGAAACTACACGTACATGGATGCCGTCCGAGCCAACCTTGGTAAAATTCTTCGCATATCATCGTATGTGATGTTTAGGTTGTTACTTATTAGTGTACTGAATAGCCAACCTTGTTTTTTCCAAATGTCAGGAGGATTCCAGGTTAAAGTTTGTGGAGCTATTCAGTACTTGAATCTTTTCGGAGTTGCTATTGGTTACACGATAGCGTCGTCCATAAGTATGATGTGAGTGTCCTTTTTATTGTATATATTTGGTACACAGTACTGAACAGTATAATGAAAGTTTTTAATTTCAACAGGGCGATTGAAAGTTCTAATTGTTTCCATAGCAGAGGACATAGCAGTGATTGCAAAGTTTCGAGCTATCCTTATATGATTGCATTTGGCGTTATCGAAATAATTCTCTCCCAAATTCCTGACTTTGATCAAATATGGTGGCTTTCAATTGTTGCTGCCATCATGTCATTCACTTACTCCTCCATTGGTTTAGGCCTTGGTGTTGGCAGAGTTGCTGGTAAGAAAATAGATAGAATGAGCAGAAGAACTTCACAATCATGACTCTTGTTGCTCCTTAGAAGTTTTCTGCTCCTATTGCGTTAAGCCCGATTCTTTGTTTCATTGCAGAAACTGGGAAAATAAAGGGAAGTCTAACCGGAATAAGCATAGGTGGTGCAGTGACTGAAATAGACAAAATCCGGAGGAGTTTCCAAGCACTTGGGGCCATAGCTTTTGCCTATTCTTACTCCCTTATCCTCATTGAAATTCAGGTAAAGTTTTGAACCCAACTTTTCTACCTCGACCAAGTTAAAAATCTTGGTAGCCCGTCGAGTGATCTTGATGTGATTTTACTTGTAACAGGATACAGTAAAGTCCCCACCATCAGAATACAAGACAATGAAAAAGGCCACACTACTTAGTGTAGCAGTAACAACAGTTTTTTACATGCTATGTGGCTGTTTTGGCTATGCAGCATTTGGAGATGACTCTAAGGGAAATCTCCTCACCGGATTCGGCTTCTACAATCCCTACTGGCTTCTTGATATAGCAAACGCCGCCATAGTCGTCCACCTTATCGGTGCATACCAAGTTTACTGCCAACCACTTTTTGCCTTCATTGAAAAAACAGCAAGAGATTGGTTCCCAAATAGCACATTCATCACAAAAGAAATTGATATCCCTATCCCAGGATACAGCCCCTATAAGCTCAACCTTTTTCGACTAGTTTGGAGGACAATTTTTGTGATAATAACCACAGTAATTTCCATGATAATGCCATTCTTCAACGATATCGTGGGAATCCTGGGGGCTTTCGGTTTCTGGCCTTTGACAGTATACTTCCCTGTGGAGATGTACATTGTCCAAAAGAGGATAGAAAAATGGAGCACAAAATGGATATGCCTACAAATTCTAAGTTTCACTTGCCTTATCATCTCTGTTGCTGCTGCGGTTGGTTCGTTTGCCGGTGTTGTTTCTGATCTCAAAATTTACAAGCCTTTCAAGACTTAGTTACTGATTTTCTTCACCAAAGGATTGTAAAAAATTAAAGAAATTTATCCAAATTAGGATTTTTATTCTTGTTTATCCTAAAGGGGTAATTTTTGCCTTTGTTTTTAATCTACAGTCTAATCTCAAGTGGATTTAACTGTACTGATAAACAGAAGGCTGCTCCATGTATTTATTTTCTCATCTTAAATTCAAAAATCTATCATTCCCCAAGTATGCAACTCTGGTTATCTTGGCTTTAAGAATAACGAAATCCTGGTTTCTCAATATTTTACCTTGTAATCTAGTCTCAAGTTTTTATTCTATGTTGAAGATTTGACCTTACGTTTCCTCCCATTTTTAAGTACAACTTTACCACTTAAGTACTCCTTTGTCCCACAAAGATTAAAAGGTAGTTAATTTCACACGAATTAAGAAATAGTTATTAATATAGTTAAAATAATATGATTGAGACAATTAATTTTACCTGTATTTTTCATTTATACTCTTATATATCATTAATATTAAATTGTATTAGTAGTTGGTGTAGATAATTAATTAGGGACAAAACATAGAAACAAAAAATTAAATGTATGTTCTATTTGTAAGTGACCTATCTTTATGGGACGAACAAAAATGAAATATTAGACTATCTTTGTAGGACGGAGGGAGTAATTTTTATACTCAAAAAAGTAATATCTTTGTGAACACCGTCGAAAGTGGCTTGTCTTGAAAAAACCACTTAAGTGGACTAGGAGTTTCCAAACTGTTTGACAACCATCCAGATTATAATCTGTTACGTGGCATTTTATTAGTTGTTTTTTGTAAAAAGTAAAAGATTACGGCTTGACTTTTACTTTTTGACTTTTTAAAAAAAGTGAAACAATTGAAATGATGTCGTATGACAAATTATAATCTAAATCATAATTTGAGTGAGTTATCAAACACTCTTCTCATGTCCGATCCATACTAGGGAATGGAATCAATTAATAGAAAGATAATCAATGGAAGTGGTTTTTTTTTAGGAATAGGGGGGGGAAGGTGCGATGGCCAAAGCAATACATCTAGACTCTAGGTGTATTGCTTTGGCCAAGTTGTGACTTGTCCCCACCCCCAGCCTGGCCTGGCCTAAAATGTCTATTAATAATTAATAGCAGAGTCAGGGGTGGCCACCTGATCTTTAGTTACCCTCATTTTCGAACAAATGTTTTTTTTTTTTATCCATTGTAAAATTAAAAAAAAAAATAGTATTTCGATTAAGAGTCGTCAATTGAACGTTCTATTAGGAGAGTTGACTTACTAAAGAATTGAATATCATGAGTGGAACTATATAGTGATTTTCTTTACGATTTAATTCTCCTTTGTGTCAAGAAAGAAATAAAATGGCAAGGCCAAACAAAGCCGAGATCTATTCTCTCTCTCTCTTTTTTTTTTTTTTCCGAGTTGTCCTAAATTAAACTTACTCATTTTGAAACTACCATTTGATGCGTGTGTCTTGCACGAGTAAAGCGTAATAACTTTTTGGAAGATGGCTAGGTATAAATGAAGCACTTTCTTTCTTGAACCAAGAAGTCAGCTTTGGCATCTATTGCCTTCACCACCCACCATTTTAAGGATGAATTAATGGAGGAGAACAGTACACAATCTCAACAAAAAACGTGGAATCAAGCATGGTGAATTTCATTATCATTGATAAAGGTTTTTGATCTTTTTAGAATCTCTCTTTTTAAATATCTTCTCAAGCTTATGATGGCCATTGACTGGGGTATTAATTGTAGAATAGTATAATTCTCAATGAAGTGCTATTTGTACCCACAAAATGTATAACTTTTGTACATACCCCTATGAATTTACATACACCCTTCAAAAATTGTGATTTCAAAGATAATGAAATAAATGACATTTAAATAAATACAAAAAGGTGTGTACAAAAATTATACACTTTGTGTGTACAAATATCATTTCTCATTCTCAATGTCTTTAATTATAACTACTTGGGTTACAAATTTGGAAGAAAGACAAGATTCAAGTTACCATTACCTACTACTATATTCGTAATAAAGTTGATGAAAATTTCTTGCATTATCGAGCTCATGTGAATTCACTGAATAATCGTTTATACCGATAATAATTAATCAATAATTTAAATGAGACATTTATTTGACATAAATATGCTTAGCCATCTAAATTTGGTTGTTTGTAGGCCTTCAATCCCACCTCTTATGCATATGAACAATCGATCTAAAATGGTTAATTAATGATAGTATTACTTATTAATATCATACAAATATATTTCTCTAAAATTACTCATGATTAATTACAATGTAACGCTGTCTGTTTCTATGTTTGTTTGAATTGACCATTTCAATCGCACGTGTCATACTTTGTTTTAAAATTAACTACTAAAAAAGTTCCATTTCCAATAGATCGGGATGGTTAAATAAATCCTTAACTCCATTGAATTATCAATTGGATTTATTCACTAAATAAAGAATTGAATTGAGGATCAATGGGAGTCTAGATTCAACGTATTAGCACGTGACAGTGACGGCAGCGCTGCCATGAGCAGTGGTGGAAGCTCGGCCCAGTGTCCCAATGAAGGAAAAATAAATACTACATCCGTCCCAAAAATATAGTTCAGTTTCTTGTTTAAAAGGTAGTTGAAATATTAGTTATCTTATATGCCCTTATTTAATGCTTATAGTTATCATAAAAATACGATTATTAAAAAGTAATAATTAATAAATGAAATGGTATAATAGAGAAATAAGATTAAAATTTACTTTTTCAATACTATTAAATGAACTTTTCTTAATCTATGTGAAACAAGAAATAGAACAATCTTTTTGGGACGGAGATAGTAAATGAATTTTTCCTTTTTGCAAGTCTAGTTCTCATCTAGATTTGTTTATTTATGATCAATTAATGAGGGAGCTCCAGGGAGCTCCAATCAAATAACGTGTCTCACGTTCTGCAATATTTCATTTTAGTCGCCCAAATTTTGCTTCCGTTTGATCCCTGAATTTCTATTTTCATTTCGTCTAAAGAACTTGAAAACAAGGAATAATTTATTCAAAATTAAGGGATAACATACTTCAAAAATGAATCAACGGAAAAATGGTTAAGAGATCATTATCAATACGATCTTAAAAAAGATAGTCTAGATTAATACCACAACCGCGGCGAAATAGAGTTGATCAATGTCGTAAGGTTAAAGGAAAAAATTTCAGCAAATAAAATTCATATAAAAAAGGCCAACTCAAAAAACAATATATTTTTTATGTCTATTCACTATTGAATGAAAAAGATTGCCACCATTCATTCATAAATAAAATTAACAGATTGCCCACAAATCTAAAAAAGAAAAAAAAAAAAGAGAAAAAAAAAGGCAATTCCGTAGCCAAACTATAAGAATACTAAGTTGAGTGACTAAAATGACGCTAAAGACAGTTGAATGGCGACCAATAAACGATGTCCAAAGGATCACCCTGCAAATTCATGAAATTTCACAAGCCATCCCCTCTCTATGAGATCTTCTTTTGGATCAACGTGTAACCGTGTAAGCAAATAATGGGGAAAAATTGAAATAACAGCATCAACTTTAACCACTAAATGAATAATAACGCAATTAAGGGCTTGTTTGAAGCTCTTTAAAGTTTTAATTTATAAAGTGAATTTATAAAGAGTTGAAATGAGTGGAGGAGATTTAATTGAAATTTGAAATGTATGGTGATTGTTGAGTAGTTGTCAAATCAACAGTCAAATCATGACAGGTGAATTTATAAAGAGAAAATTTAAAGAGAATCAAACAAGGCCTAAAGTAAGAACATTGAAAATTCATTGAGAACTGAGAAAAACTAACTGGAGTTGGTTAAAAGATCTTTCACTACACTCTAAAATAAAACCCATCCATTGTGAATCATTTGACCAATTGACAATATATGCAAAACCATTAGACAAGAAGCTATTCATCACAATGAATGAAGCTCCTAAAAAGGGAAGTCGATACAGAGGATTCAATAGCACTAATTAACGTCAGAATGAAGCATATCCTAATTGAGACATCATATCAGCTCGGCTGCACGCTGGGAGGGACAGTTGGCTGAAGGGGTGACTTAACAGGAACAGTCATGGCTACCTGTTTATGGTGTTTGTGACGTTCCTCCCCCTGTGCAGAAGCAGTCTTCTCAAGGCGGACGCCGACACCTTCAACCAGTGCTGTTTCTTGTTTCCTTTTTAGTTTCTTTTTCTGTAATACCTCGGCAGTCCTCGCATCAACTGGATTGACCGATTGTCCCTTCACTTTTTCTAGTTTTGGTTTTTCCACGTTAGGAACATTTGCAGAGGTAACAGGCACACGACCAGGAGCATTAGCTACTACAGCACCGGAAACTGATTTGTTGATTGAACTGGAACTGTGTTCACGAGAATTTGGCACACCTGTCTCTTGCATGTGAGATGGCTGAGCAACATTACTAGCTTCCCCTCGAACAGGCTCATCTGCCTTTGGTGCCAGCTTCTTTTTCTTCCTCATTTTCTCTTGATCCTAAGCATACGTGGATGATCAAGCATATAAACCGTTTTAGCATGTTAGGCAGGGAAGATTGGATGATATTTGACATTATTAAGGAAGGAAGGTATGCCAATGTCATGCACATTACACTGCACACTTGGGATTAAACTGACAATGGAAGCGTATATACGTTAATGCTTGAATAGGTGCATTGACTGGGGAGACTTGAAATCATCGCGTACAAAAAATAGATAGTCTATCATGTGAAAAAAGAAACTGTAGCTTCCGGAAGGCTTAGATTACATCTCAGATGCTACACACATACATTTCAGTTTCACCTTCCAGCACCCTATCAGCGTACATTTTTGGCAGAAATTTATTGCCTAGAAGAAAACTTCAATCTACAATTTCACATAACAAATCCCTTTTTAATAGAAATGAAACTCCCACTATTTTCTTCGTATTATTTCAAGCCAAAGACATACATGCCACTCTCGAGGCCGGCATGCTACTTTTGGCCCTAAGCATCCAAAATAAGTTCTGCTACTGAATTCCCATGTATAAAGGAATTACTTTATATGAAAAAATATAATATTAAAACCTTACTTAAAAGCTAATATTTTCCTGGCTTAACCCTGGCTCCTACCTTCTTTATTGTAGGCTGACATGATGAATAATTTCATTAGTAAAGTGCCAAGAAAAACTTGTGTCATTTTTATGCAGGATAGTCATTTTTCTACTATGTTCGGTGTTTCTACGTAAGACCATTGTGAATGTTTAGATAGTTGCATATGGTTTCAACATCAAGGGCATAGTAAGGTAAAACGGACCCTCATATGCAATAAATCTAGGCATTTGTAACACATACATCAAATAACCATTGTCTCAAACACATATGCACCACGACAGAAGCTTCCAAGTTCAATCAGCCATGGTGGGACACAAAAGAAGAAAATACAGAAAGGTAATCTGCACCTTTTGTTGGCTACTTAATGCTTTTTTCCTATCTTTTGCTCTACATATAGCACGTTTGATGCCATGGGTATCCATGATTCCGCTAGGCCATAATGCTGCAAGCTGTGGATGAAAAGGACAAACAAAAAAATTTAGGAAAACAGTTATTGCAAGCAGGTACGTCGATATTTGGTGATGATAGCTGCTTTTTGCTCACCAAACAATTTAAGGAGATGGCAAAAGCCTGGACATTCTAATAGGTCATGACTCTAGCAAAGATCAAAAAGTAACGCAAAAAATCCCGTATTGCAGACTAAACCTTAATTTTCTCATGTGCTTTGGAACAGAAAAACATACAAAGCAGCAAATAGCATCCCCAGCAACAGTATGCCAGGATCCCCAGAATGGGCTAGACACAGGTGTTAGTTCATGCACTCAAGTTACTCACGGTCACACTTAAGAAACTATAGATGAAAGAATATACAGAAGCTATAATAACTGCAATTTCAAGTTCAACATGGATAATGCATCTTTTTATCCGCATCAAATAGGGAGTCCTAAGATCTACTAACTTCATGAGATAACCATGCAAAACACAATCTTAATAAAATTGTCCTACATAAATAACATGCCAGTTACCTCTTCATACAACCTTCTAACAGGTGGACCTGGATCTTCTTCATACCTCTGAAAGGAGAACTTTCAAGTTAGATGTTGTAGCATAAATTTTATTCAGAGGAACTTATCAAGTAAAGGAAGCATGATAGACTACTTCAACATAGAGGTCATATAGGTCAGACGTGTGCTCTTCCGATCTCTATCGATGCGATATTTTCTTTTCAAGGGTTCTTTCTCTTCCGGACCAGGCTCTTGAAAATCATCTGACGCTGCAGTTTGTTGCTCAAGTACCTAAAGTGCAATATCTAGATTAGACATCAAAACAGAAAGAAAAGAAATCGCCAATTCTGCAGAAGACCAACAAGCTTCCAAAATAGTATCATGCTAACAGACACTAATTTACATGAAAAGCAAACATCCGACCTAACAGGCCTTTTATTGCCCTAACTATATAAGACGAAGTAACAAAAGATTTAAGAGAAGAATTTGGAAACACGTCCCGAGAAAAATCATACCTTGGATTTCACCAAAGGAAGCCGCAGCTTAACCATCTCTACAACTTCTTGTTTTATATGCTGCACTCGATCATCTTTCTCTTGCTTAGCGGATAACCCCATGATAGCCATAATTTTCAGATTTCTCTGCAATGAAAAGTGGATTCTAGATTTTTTGCAGAAATACAAAAATAGCATGGTATATGTGAATTGCAATAATCAATAAATGCTGATATAACAATGAATCCATCAAAATTGCTTTGAAATTTTTTATTTCGACTTGTTAGTGATCATTGCATATATATAATAATGAGATGCCCATTACTAAATGCCCACTTTCAGAAAACAAGGATGTCATAGCGGTATAAATGATAGTTTGGAATTCATTTCACTGAATGAAACTTGTACTTTCTTTTCTTTCAATGGACAGGGAGTGAAATATGGATATGAATTTACAGTTGCTAGTTTACAATCAAGTGATAATTTCTTCATTTCCTAAACTACTTAAGAGTATGAGCCCAGTAATCTAGACAGGGAAAACAGGGAAAAAAGAATCCAAAAAAGGGCCAAAGTTATGCTATGATACTACATAATAATTTTTATTCCTTTCCATTTAGAGCACAAAAGGTTTACATAAAATAAATGAGAAATTTAATACACCAAAAAACTTGAAGCAAATGGAACCCACTAGTTCATATTAAAAAGTCAGTCGAACAATTTAAAAAAAATGATAGTATTTAATGCATCATGTCTTGGAAACCAGCTTCAAAACCTTACCTCTACTTCATCTTCATTTTCACCAATTTCTTGTTAAGTAGGGGGGGGGGGGGGGCGGGGGGGGGGGGGG
>CAVNYN010228042.1:0-11668 GCA_963692815.1 Nyctanthes arbor-tristis | reverse complement strand
AGTACCCCCCCCCCCCCCCCCACAACCAAAAACAAAACAAAAAAAAAAAAGGAAAAGAAAAACACAACCGAAACGCAAAATTTCTAATTTCTCAACTATACCCTTCTGATCGTTTCTCCTATCCGCCTTCTATATTCTTCATCGATCAACTCGAACATTCAAAAAATCAGCAATGGAAAGTTTATAGTCCCTACCTTCCCTTGTCTCCTCCTTTAATGAAGACACATCTTCTGCCGTCGTGTTCAAACATAAAGACAAAAAACCAATCCAGATCCCATACCAGCACCCATGTCATTTCAGTTCAACACATGTACTTCACCATTTCTAAAGAGCAGTCTAGGAGTCATAACTAAGTTTTTAGTTACTCAAACAAATGGGTATCTTATTAAGTAGAAAAACAAGAATAATGAAGGAGCATACCCTAAGTTGCACATAAAACACGGACTCAAGGAAATAAACAACGTACACACATTGAGTACTAATTCGCTTGCTAAAATTGAAATAGGCCTTTGAGCTAAATATTCAGTTGCTCTATCAATTTAATAAAGTATTTGGCCAACTTGAACATCTATCCAACACAAAAGTATTTTTCTACCGAAGCCTATGTGTCTGCAAGATCTTACTGTAACTCATTTGACTAAGTTACCCAAAATTTGAGTTCGATGTTGTTGCCTACTAATATCACCCAAATTATTGTTCAAATATTTTTCAAGTAAGGTTTTATAGACAAATCAAGAATGACATCAAGATAAGTAGTTTGGTATAACACATTGAACATGAGATTAGGAAAACAGCCCTATTTACTATCTTCAAATCTGTTATAACATACAATCAATGCCTAGCGTTTTACATGGAATGAGGACAAAAATGGCCAATATTCCCACAATAGCAAACGAAGATGTGATTTAGAAAATCTATGTAGCTGGAATACTCTCACTGATTGGGGTGGTATCTTGTAAGAGACAACACTCCACACCCAAGTAATTGACACTCCAATCAGAATGTACCTTGCTTTCTATATTGTACTATTACTGACATGTACAATTAAACACAGACATGGATCTAAAACCTACCCAACATGCATTTGAAGTGTCTTGTACTATTCAAAATATTTATAATTATAAAAGTTTCTAACATGACGAACATGTTCCAAACAATTCAAGGGTGTAGAGAGCCCATCATCAAGTTTCGGAGTGTGAATCCAGAAAATTTTAGTTAATTAAGCCATTTGAGTTTTAAAAGAAAATAAAAAATAAATAATAAATGATGTGAGGAAGCTTAAGTTCATGTCACATCCTGAGGGTGACATGTCCATGGTTTGTACGGAAAGTTTGATGACAAGTAACATGTTAGATTCAGCTGGCAAAATCTATATATATATATATATATATATAACAAGAGAACGGTGGCTTTTCCTACTCTTTTCTGGCTCTATAAGGTTTCTAGCTCTATAAGATTTTTAGTGATATCATTTAATTTTTTTTGTATTTTTATTTTTATCTTTTTTATTTTTTGAGATTGTTAGACTAATTTTTTAAATAATATTCACTTTTTCCTTTATTAACCCATATACGATCCTTAATTCACAGTGGTTTCTTTAGCCAAGTATTTTGAATTAGGAATCTGTCACTTATCAAATTGAACACGAAATTAATTGAGAGTTCTATTTCAAAAAAAGCACATAGTAATTTTTATGATTCGAAAACCAAGCATAGCACGTCTCTAAACTAGTAAATTTCTAAAAATCTGTAACATTAATTGTAAATTTTAATTTTTAATAATTTTTTAAGATATTTTTATATGGCTATTGTAGTGCAATAATCAATTGATTTTTTTAAAAATTATAATACTCTAATTTGTCTATTCTATAATTAAATTGGAACTTTTTGATAATTTAAGTGTTACTGTATTTAGAGTTAGATTATTTATTTGAGAGATAGACCGAATATTGATATGGTTGCACTGTAATAGTTCAACAATTTTTATTAAACATTTTATTTTTATTGAATCACCTCAATTAATTTTTATTTATATATGTATAATTAACTGGTGCTATAATTCAAACAAGTGCTATAGCAGTTATGTTTATCACATTCTAGACACGAGGTCCTAGATTGAAACACACCCGCTTCCCTTCCACTCCCCTATACCCACTGTATAAAAAAAAAAAAAAGAATTAACTAGTACAAAAAGTGTTGCTAACAAATAAATTCAAATATAATATAATGGTTATAAAAACTTATGTTTCATAATATTAATATGACTCAATTGGCTGTATTAATAATTTATATTAAATTTTTGTATAAAAATTTATTGACATTTATTATTAGAGTAATTATAGGGAGAAATATTTATTTGACATGAATAATTGATATTAATTCCCCTCCCGCCCCCTGTACGCACTGTATGAAAAAAAAGAAATTAACTAGTGCAAAAAGTGTTACCGACAAATAAATAAATCTAAATATGATAAAATAGTTATAAAAACGTATATTTCATAATGCTAACATATGGCTCAACTAACTGTATTAATAATTTATTAAATTTTTGTAAAAAAATTTATTGACATTTGTTATTAGTGTAATTCTAAGTAGACATGTTTATCTGATATAAATAACTGATATTTGTTAGTTGGTAAACGTTAATTGGTTGTTTATATGCAAATGGAGAATTTGAAGGTTCACGGTCATCAAATACATGGAAGACAGCTAAATATGTCATTTTTTCACGCCAGATAAATATGTCTCCCTAAAATTACTATTGTTATTATTACTTTTAGATCTCGTGCAACGCACAGGTGAGAATTCTAGTAATATGTTGAACAAAGTATAGATTAGTTAAACTCCTTAGATGGTTTATGAAATTCAAACAAACCCTAGCTTGACGCCAAGACACAAAGCATGATCTTTTAATAAAGTAACATTTCTTTTTTTTTTTTTCTTTCTCTTGTTGCATGTGATACCAGAAGCAGCAAAGACTAACAGAGTCTCCTTATCTAATTTAGGATTTTTCCATGGCCATAAACTAAGATCTTGCAAACAAACAAGATCATTTATTCCAAAAAGGACAAAATCATAATTCCAATATGACCCTACCACATAATTGTGACTCGCTGAATTTAGGTCACTGTATCCTTCACTTTATTTGAGAAAGTTAACTAGACTCACTATCATCAAACTGAAACAATCCACTAGCCTATTTTTCTACGACTCGGCTACAGGCGCATAACCAAAAGTCAAATCCATTTTTCCTCATATCTAGAACAGAATGCAACTAAAAAAATAGTGAAGAAGTTAGATGAGAGTACAGGAATACACCATTTAAACTTAAAATTGCTTTGGAAGTCCACATAATAGCAACTATATATGCTTCTTTTCCTCCACCGGGGGGGGGGGTATATCCATGTTTGTTGAAGAGGATGTCAAGAATAGGATAAAGGTCTTACAAGTATGTAAGATAAAGAATATTATAAAATAAAATCCATTAATCCATTACAAACATTTTAGGTAAAGAATAATATAAAATAAACTCCATACTTCCTGAAGATTCTTATTTTATTTTTGTGTTAACAAAAGAATGTCTTGCTAAGCCAAGCAATTAGCTTCAAGTCACCAAATGTATGCATTTTGTCATATTACATACAGTTAAGGCCATGCATCATCTAGATTCAATTCCGAACAATTTATGATGTTACTTGTATTATACATGGTCATATCTCTCTCCAAATAATTGCTATTCTACCTCATCAGAAATTGTGGCTACCATATCCTATACAACATATCACTATGATGTCCATATAAACAAAATTGACAGCTCCCTTTAGCAATAACGCATCAATCTATACAAATAGATGTGTCAAACTCGGCTGCGCTAGCCGAAAACCAGAAGTCCTGCCATAAAAAACCAGCCGAAGCTGGAAGCTGGCACCTATTGACCTGTAGGCCTGTCCAATTTAACTAGTGGGCCAGCCACAGTTTAATGTGTATACATATAAAAAAAGCAAAAGATAAAGAAGCAGGGGGTGATAGGGTCTGCCTTTACAAGGGAGATCAAATATCAATCACTCATTTCACCTCATTACAAGGGAGATCAAATATCGATAACTCATTTTACCTCATTAAATTTTCTCATTATAACTCAAAAATAAAATGAGGATCAAACAGCCACTTTCTGCATGGATCCAATATCAGAAAGGACTTTTAACTACATGCTCTGAAAGCTAAAATGGGTGGGGCAGTTGCAACCAAAATTGGAGAGGCCATATGCTGCACAGCTAATTTTTTCTAGCAAGATTTAATGTGAATGCGATTTTGCCCAATATGATGGTAACCTTGTTATCTGTATAGGAAGGCAGCAAGTTGGTTGATCCACTGTCTGACTTGTTGAAGAGCAACGTGGGCATTTTATCAAGGCAAATGAAGTGACTACATTTTGGTGGTTTCTTTGTCTCAAGTTGATAAGTTTGGGTATTCTCAGAACAGCTCCCAGCGGATTCGTAAATGGCCATGTTCCAGATAAGCTTGAACATGCATGGACCAACTTTTTGTCCAGTATGGCTTTAACAAGCTAGACCATGAGTCAAAACATACTGCACAAAACCATCATGGTTTGTGTCCTTTCCAAACACAAACCAACACTACTGGGGGCAAAATGTTCCACTGTATATGAATATGAACACACCAAAAATTGAAATGCAGGATTGAATTCAAACAGTGGCCACAAAAGAGGAATCCATTGGAAGCAGAGAAAGCAGGCAAAAACACGTCAATTAATCGGACATTGATTTTTCATCTAAGAGAAAAAGATACCTTCAACGTCCTTAGTTGCATCAAGTGCCCAACAATGCTCATTAGACGGTTAGTCACATCCTTTGATATTTTTCCATGGCTTGCATGCTGCAGCCAGCCCAAAATTGATTTAACTTCTATAGCAGTAACATGGAAATATTGGGGCATAAAGTTATTTATTAAACATAAAGATAAAGATAAGCCAAGAAGACTATTCATCACTCTCCCATACCGCTAATCTAGCAACTTTAGCCAGCTTCTGCTTTATTTCAGGTGTTAACCTCCTTTTTACAGCCTGAGATGGATTTTCAGCATCCTGAACTTCGGAAGATGGCGGTCTAGCTGTTGTTTTTCACCCAAAAAATTAAATAAATAAATAAATAATAAATAAAAAATGTTTAATCACTAAGAAACACATTTATCAGGATTAAAATTAAAATGGCAAGAGAAATAGTCAAATACATTCTGCAACTGTCTTCTCCAACTCCCTGATGGCCTTGTCTAGTGTTGTACCTTTCGGTCTAGCACTAGATCCTTCCTTTCTCTGCAGGACCGGAGGATTCTACAAAGCATGATAGGAGAGGACCTCATTAATTATTAAATATAAGATTAAAGAATTTAAAAAGAAATATAAGTACCCATAATAAAAGAATAATAACTTCAAACATTCCTTCAACAGGACATCGGCAGAAGTACTTGCGATAATGCACAGCAATTAAGACGGAAGCAAAATTACAGCTGACAACATGCAGAAGATGATCAAATCATTTACTTGCAATAAAGGCTTTGTTTTTATGTCATGGATCTTTGGAAAAATGCCAGACAATGCAACATTGCAGCAAGTGCCAAAATTTTACTTTTTGCTTCATGAGTAAATATTGCAGCAAAGCACAAAAGCAACTCACCACTGTTTGGAAGGAACTTCCACTTGCAGGAACATTAAGGTCCGAGCTCTCAATAGCAGCTTTTTCTGTCCTAGGAAAGGATTGACTTACCCCATTACTACTGTTCACTTGCATTCCTGATTGAGTTTTGCCAGAATACAAACTTTTATCATTTGACTTCTGAGTCGAAGTATCTAGTAGTTCATTACCCTCTTTTGATTTTGTACCATGGTTCTTTGAAGAGACAACTCCAGTCCTCTGCTGGTCAATATCCATTTCCTGCTTCATACTGGCACCATTTGACGGTTCTGATGGACCTGCTGTAGTTGTAGCATCTGCAATTTTCTTCTTCGATGGCGCTTCAGCAGCAATTGTCAAAGCCTGAAATTGCACGTTTTCACCTTGTACTTTTGGTGCAGGCACTCTATGTGACTCACTGGTTGAGATTCTTTCAATCATTGATGCAGCTTTTTTACCTTTATTCCCCATCTTCCCATGTTCACTAGGATTAGTTCCATCACCACTGCCACCAGGGCCCTTCACCAGATCCTTGCATCTTCTCTTCTTTGGTTGCTGGTTTTGCAATGATGTAGGTTCACTGCTAGGAACGTAAAGGTAATAGTCAGGAAGGACAAAAGAGACAGCCTTGAGCTCAATAAATCAACAATCAGATAAAGCATTTACTTGGAACAGGGAAATCCAAAAAGAAAAACTAAGTCCTTAATGATTAAATATGAAATTGTTTGAGTGGATTTTTGGCCCATAAAACCGTGAAATATAAAGCACAATATTTTAAATGATGATTTAGTTAAGTTCTTAATTCAGAATAGATATATCCAAAACTAGCTCTTATTAACCTTGAATAATTTTGTGCAGTCTTCCCCAGTTTCCTGTTTAATTTTTTTTATTTGGTCACTTAGAGGTGATTTGGAAATCCTATAATAGGTGCATACAGAAATGTCTATGCAAATGACTTGTTCCATTTATTTGTGATTGGTGGAATTCTGAATTTTTGCGTGCCAAAAGAACCACAAACTAATTTCTCAATTTTCAAATTTCCAATTGCAACAAACAAAAGGCTCACAACATGTCAAGTCCATTGGCATCAAGAGAAACGTTTTGCATTAACATAATAGGTCTTCTATTTAAAACATCTTAAACAGAAGAAATCAGAAATACAAGGGCAACAAACATTAATTTCAAAGAAAAATATAATGTGGATCAATATATCAAATTAGCATGAAATAGTGTCTGAACAAACTCACACGCGCTCCAACTTCCCACGATTAACAAAAAATCCATCATGTTTTATTTCTGAGTTGTCAACCTGAAAATAGTCATCCTGCCCAAAAAGTAAACATTTTATTAAATTCTCACGTAAGACATGTTCAAATATTACAAAAGAAATGGATTAACTAGGATAGACACAGAAAATAAACAAAAATGTCCGGTATAGCTAAATGATGAAATAGTACCAACCAGCTCAGTATCATCAATAAAGGAATCCTCCGTATCATACTCATCATAATCAGGCACATCATCCAGAACCACGTCCTCCTCGTCGCTACTACCATCACCCTGGTAATTCCAGGAAAAAAAATTACTACGACAAAAAATAACCAAGCTAACATCCACCGTCCATATTGTAGCATTCAGTTGTCAATCGTAATTTTGGATTAGCTAATTAATTAATACATTCCCTTAAAATAGAGTAGAACGTGTTACATTGAATGTGCTTTACACTAAGAATTTACGCACCGTTGATCTCTTAAGGAATACCGAATTAAAAGTAAAAAGTTAAGATTTAAACAAAAAATTCCATCTAGCACTTACAGCATACATGCGCTCAATTCTTTCAATCACGTTGCTCAAACGGTTGGAGCCTGGCTGTGCCTGATCCTTAGCTCCATTTTCCGCAACTTGCTTCAAAGACGAAGCCGCCAAAAGCGGCGCCGGTGCAGAAGAAGAACGGGTGTTCTGGGCCTCGGAGGAGGAACCTTGGGCAAATGGGCCACTCCCATTGAGTTTGCCTGAAGTGGCGTCTTTAAGAAGCTTTTTCCACGATACAATTGTTGTTTCGCCAGGCCTCAGTTCTACTACAAACCGTTGCCGGCCGCCGGCTGACTGATACGAGGACGTGGGTCTTGACCCGGCGCCCGATTCGGGTCCTCCACCGCCTTCCACCATGAAATTAGAATGCAAGGATAAAAGGATTTGGTATGTATATATGAAAATTGGGGTTTGGATTCTGATTTAATGAAGAGGACGAATAAAATAGAGCGAATTCTTTCAGAAATCAGAAACCCTAGGTTTTGGGAAAACGAATTGATTCAACGGAAGAGGGCTGTTCGATGGAACTGAAGTAATGTAAAAAATTGAAAATATTTCTTGATTTTAACTTGCCTGAAAACAGAAATGCTTAAAAGAAAATTATGCAGCTTTATATTAATGCTAGTAAATTAATTAATTAAGAGCATATGTTAAATTAAATTAAGTTGTTAGTTAACAATTAAAAAAATATCTACATCGTTGGTATTAAAGAAGTTGTCAAAAAAATTTCTTAAAGAGTTGTAAACTTTAATAATCATTTTAACATTTTGTTAAAATTTAATATTTTTGAAAACAATTTTTTATTTATTTAATAAAGTTTTACTAATAACTTTTGAGAATAATGGGCTTGTCTAGAGTTGAGTAGATTCTAATGATTTTATTAAATACAACTAATGTGACATTTTAATAATTATTAAATTTAACTTACATGTGTGTTATTTAACAACAATTCAAAAGACGCATTTTACTTATATAGATAGTTAAATTTAACAATATCAATGTAGATGCTCTAAGGCCAACTATGCTTAGCACCACATGTCAATAGAGTATTAATTAAATGATATATAGGCGACTAAATTATAAGTGAAACCCTTGTGTACATTTCACTTCAGCTTTTTTTGCAATCAAACTAGGAGCTTCATTAATTCCAAAATATCCAATTTAAGAGCATTTACAAGGAAATCAGGGGCATACCCTCCCAACAAATATTAAGACAATTATCAATAGTTCTACTAACTAATAAATGTGCTACCTCATTGGCTTTTCTATCAATAGCTTATAACTGACATGCCTCCAACTGTTGCGCAAGAGAAAAGGCACGCCCCAACAGAGGACCTTAGGGTGCTCGTGGTTCAGGCTCTAGAAAAATACATATGACATTGCTCGCATATGACTTAAATAGCACTTTTTTACACTCTCATTCCAAAGCTAACTAAACCCCTCATAATAAAGCCCAACATTCACCCATATGGGGAGTTAACCTTTCTATCACCACATTAACACTACCAGCCTTCATCATCCGTCCTTCCTCATCACGACACACAATGCCGAGCTCAATTAGATTCCCCCCTCCCTAACCGAAGCATCCACATTTATCTTCACCCAACCCACATTCTGTTTTTGCCATCCATTTCTCCTTCCTCTCTCCATTGTTGCATCGTCCATTCCCCTCCCCTCCCCTCCCCACGCATCCCCCAAAACTTATGCAAATAATTTTTTGATAGATGCATTACATCAGTCGTGCTCCTCTCCTCCCTCTAAACAGCAATTCATTCCGCCATGCCCAAAGTTTTCGCAAACCAATGATTAAAAGTGCAACTGCTACTCATCAACCTGTCGCGTTGCCCTTAGCTTTAGTATTTGTATCCGTGCAATCTTATATATATTAAAGTTGAACAGTAGCCATATGCAAGTTTTTTCACTAAAACCATTGTCCTACTTTCATATACTTCTTTTATTTTACTATTTTATTTTATAATAATAATAATTCATTATTTACATTTTGTTATTATTTTATTTTATAATAATATATAACAATTGATACATATTTTTATTTTTTATCCCTTGAGTATTTTGTAATAGATTTAATTAATAGTGATTTTTTATTTTTTGAGAATTTATGGTACTGTATCAGGAAATGTGAAAAATAATTTTTCCAGAAGTATATTGTAGAAAAGAAATCAGTGTGACAAATGAATATCATTCATACCGTAAACATGTTTTTGGATTTATTATACTAATACTTATTAAATAAAAATGTGGGTGTAGGGTAACTCTGAAGTATATAAATTTCATACGCCCTTTTTTCCATTGTTTTTTTGTTTTCATACTAAATGTGAAATTAATTTTGTATTAAAAAACTTCTTCATTCTCATTTTCATACTTAAGAGTATTGTTCTACAAATGACAATTTAATTAACTTTGTGTCAAGTAAAAATATTGCACATTTTAATTTAATTATATTTATGTATATTAGTAACAGATGTATATGAGTGAGTAGCACATAATAAAATCGTGGTTATTTAATTTTTCAAATTACCACACAATTTTTGTGTTAATTATTCTATTTCGTGTAACGCACAGGTATACAACTAGTTTTAATTAAAATGTAAAATAATAATGTAATAAAACTGCATATAGTATAGAAATAGTCTTTAAAAAAAAGCATCACGTGTTAGTACGATAAATTTCCTTGCAATGTGAACTAAATTAAAGCAGGACAATAGTTTAAAATAATTGAAAAAGATTTGTTTTTGCATTATACTACATTGGTAGAATTAAAGAACAATACAATATATGTCATTTCTTTTAAACACAATTTACCTAACATATAAGAAAAGTAGTTCTAACATTCATGTAATCATAAGTAACGAATTCAAATAACGAAAAGAATGTCAAGCCCCCCGTTAATTCATGGATTTGCATATTATATTTTAGTAATCAACATCGGAAGCGTTTTAAATACAAACTTCAAACTCTTATTTTAGCGAGAGACGAGACTTGTTAATCAATTACGTTTTATTCCTTAAACGAGATGATGTTGAAGAAAATTTATTTACATACTTAAACTAAATTAATTCTATATCATTTAATATATATGAAAGAACAAGACATACACTAAATAAAAGCCACTTTATATATTATAACTGAACACAACCTTGGGAAGCCTTTACATGTGAAAATGGGACTCCCAATCTTTTTATAAAACCTTCATTTATATTGATCCCATACAAGTCAAATTTTATTTAAGTTTTCATGCCTATACTTGGCTTATTTCTATCATTACCTCTTTAAAAATAATTCTATTAAACAAGAAACATAGACATATCTCTTGTAATCTTGTCATGATGCAAAAGATGGAGAGTGTAGGCACAAAAGATCTCAAAATCATAAGTGGTTCTCAAGTACGTTACAAATATTGGTTCATCCTGATAATTGGCCCAAGCATCTGTCTCGACCATATGCATAATCTTACTCCCGTCGTGAGATAACCTCCATTCTTTGGCTTGCCTTTCATGTATCCTTTGATTGATCATCTACAAAATGTTAAATACATACAAAGTGAGTATAAAATACCCCGTGAGTAATACATCATTTTGGTTTACAAAAAGGTTATAAAAATCATTCCATGTTACAATCTTAAGAACATTAATATTCACAAACCTTTTGAATGCATTATAGGACCCAAATACTAGAAGTTCCAACTACCCATGGCGCCTTATTGTCTTTCAAATACCAATATGGTAGTGGTAATACAATAGATTCATAACAATTTCCGGTTAGCTTTTCCCAACTTTCCAATCTTTCATTAATCTATAGCAATTATTATGGATCAAATCAAAGCAAATAATATAAAATAGGTAGAGGGACTCTAGCAAATCTTATACAAGAAAATATTTTAACAATATCCAAAACACATACCTTGGTTTTGAACTTATTTGAAACTTATGCATGCAAGTAAATCAAAGTAATGAATTACTCACATTGGCTTCCTATATCTTTAAAGTTGAATGAATGTTAGTCAGCGGCAAAACACCTTCAATTCCTTAGTATATCTAAGTAAAATAGCCTTTAGAATGTGAGTTCTATATGTATATGAAATATGCTTTGTTTGAAGAGATAAAAGAGGGCTTTTGAAGGTCTTTTGGTGGTGTTGAAAGCCATATA
>CAVNYN010228039.1:0-16277 GCA_963692815.1 Nyctanthes arbor-tristis | reverse complement strand
AGGGGATTCTTTGGGGGAGGGGACTCCAACCAGGAAACTCCCGGGAAGGGGTTAGCAAATTTTGAAAAGCAACTATTTTTTGGGTCAATGATTTATTAAATATATATTTTATATATATAAATGGATACAAGGATGAAATCTGTAAACAAATGCTGAGCTGAAGATGAAAGAGTCAAAAATACAAGGGCAGGGACCAATTGCACAGTAATAATAATGTCCAAAGGGACTAATTGCGCCAATTGCCCTCCTTCTAAACCCTAATTCCTCACCGTAAGAATTTCTGCAATTTCTCTTGATTTGTTCCATTCAATTGCAATCTTCCGTTACTCTTATTATCCAGTTGTTCATATTAGTTTCAACTTGTTTAGTATTGCTGTTAAAGATTGAAAACTATGTCGGATGACGAAAGAGAGGAGAAGGAGCTGGATCTCACTTCTGCTGAAGTCGTAAACAAATACAAATCCGCTGCCGAGATTGTTGAAATATGTGAGAAAGGGAACTGTTTTATCAGAGAGTAAGCATTACAGAACTTATGATGAAGCCCATGTTAATGTTTTCTGAGAATGTATATTCATAAGATCGATGTATGTGCCATTCAGAAGTGAACTAGCAATATTTATGTTTATTATGTTTCAAATAGCCTTAAAATTTGCTTGACGAATTTGTTTTTTTAGGCAATCAGGGAATATGTACAAGGACGTGAAGAAGAAGATTGGAAGGGGTATCGCATTTCCGACTTGCATTTCCGTGAACAATACAATCTGCCATTTTTCACCGTTGGCAAGTGATGAGACTTGTTGGAAGAGCGGGATATGTTAAAAATGCAAGCTTTCTTGAACATCATGGTTGCACCTGCATTTCGTGGTTCAATACATAGTAGCAAGCAATCTCAATCATGCAAGTAAATGAAAGGATTTTTTTTTTTTTTTTTTGTAAATGAAGTGACATGGGGTGTCACATAGATGTGTTTATTGCTGTAGTGGCACACACCCATGTCCTTAAGCAAGGACCAGTAACCGGCAGAGCAGCTGATGTTATTGCTGCTGCAGATACTGCTGCTGAGGTTGCTTTGACGCTTGTGAGGCCGGGGAAAAAAGGTTGTTCCTTATTGATATTTTCTTCATTTATTTTGTGCAATCTTGTCTTGTCTCTAGAACATAATGATATGTCTCAAGTTAAAAGGAAACACTAGTTTGAAATTAAAAGTACAAGTTTTTCCCCCTTCTTCTTAGTTTGAAATTAAAAGTACAAGTTTTTTTTTTGCCCCCTTCTTCTTCATACCATTTGTAAGTTTGTTAATCTTATCTAATATGATAGCTACTATTAGCTTCTGCTCGTGCTCTTTCCTTCTTCTCTTGGTAAATGTTTGTTGAAGTTTTCCAAGACCTTCTATTATATTTCCATTTCTTGTAAACTTGCTCTGCTAGAATATTCTGGTCAATGAAGTACCAATGGCAAATTCAATTCAGCCAACATAGGTTTAGTAGCATCAAATCTTTTAGAAGAGTATGTAAAGCAACCATCCATTTTCTTGAGCTGGTTGAAAGACTTGCAACTAATAACTCTCCATGACATGTTTTCCTTCAAACCATTTTCTTACCTTTTTGTTAATTCATCAATCCTCAGCGTCTGCTTTCTCTTACCCTTTTTGATCTGAAGTTCACATTTAGGTTAGGCAAGTGTGTGCCTGTAATTGACAATCCTACTGATTTTGCAGCAAATTCATTGAATTTTATTTTTCTTCTAAAAATTGGAAACAAAATTCCCCCACATACCTAATTTTGTGTTTTATCTATACAGCTTGATGGGTTCCTAAATGATGAATAATATAAAAACGCTTGGGATCACATTCCATGTGAAGCTTTGCCCATCTTACTTTTACAGTTCATCTAAATTTTGTTTTACTTGTGAGGTGTTACGGCTTAGTTTGAAAGGATGCAAACTTTGAATTTCTCAAATAAGCATTTGCTGTAGGCTAATTTATGTCATCAACATTTTATTTCCGCGGGTCATTCCTTAATTTCAGTTTCATCTGGCTTTAGAAAGGAATTTTTACTTGTTACTGCAATAGTGATACGCAGATAAATTGAGGAAAGGGACAAAGACAGCACAGGGTACTCTTTAATATATCAAATCTCCTTTCAACTATAGTGTATATACTTAAAAGCAATTACCCCATCCCTACCAAGGTAAAATTACTGGAGGGGAAAAGGGACTAATCTTATTCTACCTTTTAAAGAACGGATCTTCATCTTTTCTTTTTCCTTTCCTTGTTCCTCCTCTTCTGTGTTTGAATGAATTTTTTTTTTTTTTTAATCTCTTTTGGAGTTTACCATATTAATCAGCAATGCGAAAGTGATTTAACTAGGAGAACTTGTGAATGATCAATTAGTAGCTGCAAACAAAGTGGTCATGTTTATCTTGTGGATACCAGGTTGATTATGATGTGAACAGCAAATTGCTCTTTCCTATATCTTCTCATTTATCTTTTATGGTATTAAAAGGATGTTACTAAAGTAATTCAAAAAGTTGCTGCTGCTTATGGCTGCAAGATTGTTGAAGGGGGTTCTCAGTCATCAAATGAAACAATTTGTGATTGATGGAAACAAGGTTGTTTTGAATGTCTAGCCCAGAAACAAGGGTTGATGAAGCTGAATTTGAGGAAAATGAGGTTTATTCTATCGGTATAGTTACAAGCACTGGTGAAAGCAAGGTACTTGTCATTCTGGAAGCTAATATCAGCAATATTCAGTTATTTCCAGTTTGCTCTAAAGATTTTATCAAACTTGCAGCCTAAGTTGATGGATGAGAAACAAACAACGATATATAAAAGAGCTGTTGACAGGAATTACCCCTTGAAGATGAAAGCATCTCCATTCATCTTCAGTGAGATAAGTCAGAAATTCCCAATCATGCCATTTACGGCTAGGTTAGTTTTGACCACAGTTAAATTTGCAGCCTTGAATCTCTTCTTTTCTTTAGCTAATAAGATAGCAAGCAAGGTGAATGGATATCAGGGCTTTGGAAGAGAAGCGCGCTCGATTGGGTTTAGTAGGATGTACGGCTCAGGACCTTTTGGAGCCACATCCAGTTCTTCATGAGAAGCCAGGTAATAAAATAT
The DNA here is from genome assembly GCA_963692815.1 of Nyctanthes arbor-tristis. Classification (NCBI taxonomy): domain Eukaryota; kingdom Viridiplantae; phylum Streptophyta; class Magnoliopsida; order Lamiales; family Oleaceae; genus Nyctanthes; species Nyctanthes arbor-tristis. Next base: position 13,156 of record CAVNYN010228039.1, on the reverse strand, counting down.
TTTTGATTCTATGATTATCCTTACTGTATACATAACTGCTTCTGTTGCAGGTGACCTTGTGGCACACATCAAATTTACAGTCTTGCTAATGCCAAATGGGTCAGACTGAATCACATCCCATCCTCTGCAAGAGTTACAGCCATCTAAAACAGTAGATGACCCTCAGATTAAAGGCTGGTTGTCACTGGGCACAAAGACGAAGAGGGGGGGGGGGTGGAAAGAAGAAGAAAGGTTGGTTTGGACAAGGATGCTCAAGGCAACTCTGATTTTACAGGTAATAAAGGAACTAAGCTGAACAGTTGCCAGATGCTGAGCCCATGGATACTGTGGCAAATGGTGCAGCGTCCCAAAAATGATGGCTTGGTACTTTTTGTTGTTCCTATATGAAATATATGAGATTTTGCCCGCTCCATTAAATGATGGTTCGGTAATTTTTGTTGTTCCTATATGAAATATATGAAATTTTGCCTGCTCCATTAGATTTGGTGGTGTTGCTGATTTCTGTCATGAAATTGACTCCTAATTTTGAATGGTTGCTAATGTAGTAATGTGTATGTTTCCTCTGTAAAGCATCGTGGACCTCATTTGTACACCATTGTAAAAATTGAAAAAAGAATTTTCAAGTTGACCTGGACATCAAATTTGAGAATTGACAATAAATAATTTTGCCAACGGTTCAAACTTGGTATCTATCAGTTGATGTGCTCTTGACAACTTATTTCATCTGGTGAACAGAATCTCAACTTGAAAAATTTTAAATAGTAGAGATGCCTTCAACACAAGACAAGTCCCCTTATAGTCGTGGTGGTGTTATTATTTTCTTAAAGCTCCTGAAAACATGAAAATTTTAAAAAGCTAAAAGAAAATAAAAGAATCCTGAATCAGAACTAGAATGTGTCATTAATCTCTTCGTCTCTTCTTTCTCCGTCGCTTATCATTGCTGTTAGTCTCGTTCTCACAAATGGAATCATTGGACTTGCAGACTGGCTTCTGCTGTTGCATAATGAGGGGAGGCATATTCTTGAGGTGGTTGCGCAAGGTTTCTGTGATCCCACCAAGACCAATGGATGTGAAGAAGTTAATGGAAAACCTTGTGTTGTTGGGATTGTCCTTGGGAAATATAGATTCAAAGGAGCCCTGCATCGTGGGATCGCTGAGACGTTGATTAAGTAAGCAGATTCCGAGGTGTTCCGACAATTCGAGGAAGAGAATTTTAATAAAAATACGGGAAGAGGAGGTTGTATCTTCTTCAATTAGCCGTATGTAGGCCAAAACGTGCCAAGGTAACGCGTCTGTTGCGAGCAAATGTGCAAGAAACTTGGCCAAATTCCGTAGTTTACTGGTCTCCAACCGGTGAATAACAGAATACTGCTGAAGGAAACACTTGTCAAAGTTGTCTCGGTAGACTCTGTTGATGATGCAGAAGCGCTGGCCCAAGAGTCCATAGTAGGAGACGTAAGTCGTCTCCTTGGAGTAGCATAATACACAATTCCATCTCCTGTCCGGGCTCTAGTTTGATTTCCAACAGTTTATGGCCGGCTTCTTCAAAATTGGTACTGGACATAATTGTCAAGTAGATACTTCTTCTAAGATTGACCAAACTGGTCTCTGTCTCATCCTTGATTCTCTTCGTCGTCATCTTTATTCGACTAGGTTTCTGAATCTGCTCCGTCTTCAGGTTCACGCTTCCTGCCATAATATATATATATATATATCTGCTACGAATTACCAAAACCTAACTCGCCCCCTCCTTTAAATATACGGTAAAACTATTTACAATATATGTGTGTGTGTGTATCCATACGTATACGGAAACTTAAAAACTTTCCTATTTGAATAGGAATCGGACTCATTAATTGTGTGCGTAAGTGGCATATAATTAAACTTTCCTTATTCTTTTTTTTTTTGGTGAAAAGGAAAGGGAAAACCATTGACCATTGTTAATACCACTAATAATGATATAAAATAAAATGTGGCGCCATAAATAATTCTATATGTCTACATGGGATGTATTTAGGTGTGCCACATCAGTTAACAAAGACTTATATTGGTTTGTGAGATTAACTTATCATGCTTGATATGAGCGTCTGGCGCCATTTATGCACCTGGCATGCAGCTTTGCACCCCTGTGTTTTTCTTCCACGTGGCCTGATCTTATAGCATTTCCATTGTTTATACTAAAACTAAAAAGAAGAAAATGATAAGAGTTCGGTTCTAGCGCCCGACAACGGCGTGGCGTTCATGCGCTTGGCTATACATCATTTCAGAAATGATTGCACAAGATAGATAATTTTGAAGAAAGATGAAAAATATATTATTATACCTTGAAATCAAAATACAATTTAACCAAGAAGGCAACCCTAGGGTTTGCTTGAAAACTTTATTTAACTACTCTAGCATAGGACTCTATTGAAAAGAGTGAGAAGATAGAATATTTGACTCCAAGTAAGGATCCCATCTGTAGTCGTGATAATCAAGAGAGGTTGCATGGCGTTGATATTCAACTATTTCCATCGAATTATTCTGTATGTCACAAGATAAGATGACGTGACGAATTCTCATAAGCACAGCTAGTGGCTTCCATGAACACAAAGATATGACAAATAATTTCAAGCCCTTCTTATGTCTAGTTCGCATATTCTGAATGATCGGATGGTTATTGCAAAACGTATCTCGGGTAACCACATGGACTATGTTCCACTCTTCCTTGGGTATGGCGCACGAGCGTTTATAGCCATTTGTACCTTTTGGAAGCACCCAAATTTCCATATTCAAACCCTTAGTCTTTCCGTACAATAACAAGTCATCACTGGACCTCGAAAGAACGTCTTGGAAAGAAGGATAAAATCTTTCAGACTTTGGCCTTTCGATTAGCTGAAGATGGTTCTCTCCTCCAATGTCGTTTGGGTTGTATATATATCGCAATGTGGATTGGCGATATGATCCAATGATGAAAAACGCTCTTGTGCACTTCAGGAGCGCAATAAATCGGCAACAAATTGAACTTCTCTGTGGCCACAAGAATCGACCTAGTCCACTTACCGGTCTTTGACATGTAAGTTTCGATTTCCAACTTGTCGTCCGCTTGGTTGTTAGACGCGCCGGTCCGTACAATCTTGTAGTTTGCCACTAGTTGGGTTGTGTTTTCTTCACAGAACAATCCCATTGATACGTATGTATACTTGGTGCGGGGTGATGGGAGAGACACTAACTTTTTGGTTAAAGGATTCATTATATAGTAAGTCCAAGGGTGTCGACCACAAAGAATAAGGCCATTAGATGAAGAAAGTAACCGGGCGGTTTTGACAAGGTATCGATCGGAATACCTCTGACTCTGAGAGGTAGGACGGCAATACGCTGTTTCCCGGCGGTTGTAGGTATGTACTTGACCGTACCCTGTAGGAAGCCCAACAATCGGCTGGGGTCGGAAGATCCTTTTCTTTGTTCAGCGTAACTGCGGAGAAAGAACGGATTCTCGATGATTTCATTCCATGTCTTGGAGACGAACTTGAATTTGAACACAGACTTTGCTGGCAATTGAACTAGTATTCCCATAACGACATTGTCGGGTACATGAACCTCCATCTCTATTGCAAACAAATGAAAATGCTGACATCTTATGGAATTTGGGAGCTAAGATTGATTGAAATCTGAAGCACTCTTTAAAAAGAGAGATTAAGAAACGAATTTGCAATATACCCGGAGGCGCCTAATGCTTTGTCAAACGTGGGATAAATGAAATCCTTACTATTTTTGTATTGTATATTCTTAATTTTGGGGCAAAAAAAAAAAAAAAAAATTGGATTGGTTACTTTTTTGTTTGACATTTTTTTATTTATATATGTATAGAGAATAGTTTTTGGATGTAATGTAACATACTTGTCCCGTTGTCTGAGACTCTAACTTTTGAATCATTTTTTTTTTTAATATACAAAGAGGATAGAAGGGAGGGGCACATATGGGATTTGAACTCGAGAACTCCGGTAAGGGGATTGAGCCTTTAACTAGGCCAAACTCTTGATCCCTTAAATTCGAACTATGTGAAGATCTATAATAATTATTTTTCCTTCCTTGTTAGTATAAGGTTTTCGGTTGAAGGGTATCACCGTATCACATGCAGCATTGACTACAAATGTACTTTTTTTTTTTTAAATACAATATAATTGCGGGAACTTCAAATATAGATATAGACTCGAATCTAAGATCTCGTCCTGATAAATTAAATGACGTTCTTAACCACTTGAGTTATACCCTTAATTTGACTACATATGTACTTTTAGTTTGAAATAAATAATATATATGTGGGTAAAAATTAAAAAGGAAACTATCATAATTTATAAATGTTTTATTATAAAAATCACAAGAAGTTGTAATTTAATCGTCTAGCTAGTATTCATATTTTGATCCACGTTCAATCCAATCCATACTAAAATTTAATTATAGGCTCATCTCATTCTTAAAATTTATATTCACTAGCTAGCTTGTATTATATAATGTAACAAAAAGAAAAAAATTATGAAAACAATTTCGAGCGTTCTACCTGACTTAAAAATTGGAAAATGTGCTTTTCAATAGTGCTTGATCTTAAATACTTAAAAATAACAGAGTTAAATTCTTATCGCGTCAATTTGAACTTGCACTTGCCATGACAATAATGGTATATAGTATATATATGTATTATATGTATGAATCATTTCCATAACAGTGTAACTTTGATTACTTGAGTATCCTTCAAAGTAAGGGCATCATGTATAGTCATCATAATGCGATAGGAAACAATAGGGGTGGGTGTCGGACGGGTCGGGTCGGGTTTGGCCAGATCGGAAGAGCCCCGAACCCGACTCGACCCGACCCGACACTGAGTCGGGTTGACGAGTTTGGAACTGAGCCGACTCTACTCTGTTCCATAACCCGACTCAACCCGAGTCAACTCGGGTTGGGCCGGCCCAATACCGGCCCAACTTGAATTTCAGCCCAGAATTTCACTAATTTATTTTTTTGACATATTTCAATGTGATTCAAGTTTAATCAAACTAAACAAAGAACTTCAGTTGAGAGAGAGTTTTTGAGTGAAATTGTAAAAAGAAAAACAAACTAATAATAAAGAATGAAAACGTTGTGATCTTAAAACGAAAAAAAAAAATATATATATATATATAACCGGGTTGATCGAGTCGGGTTAAGCGGGTTGACCCGAGTTAGACCGAGTCAACCCGAAACCCGACTCGACCCGGTCAGGTCCTCTCTACCCCAACCCGCGACCGACCCGATTGCTACAGTAACCCGACTCGATCTGACCCATTTCGGGCCGGTAGAGTCGGGTTCGTCGGATTACCGGATCGGATGCCCAGCCCTAAGAAACAAGGAGGAGACATGTATCAGACAAAAAAAAAAGAGGGAAGGAGACAACTTTGGGATGTGTATAAATTAATAAGCACGAAGAAGTGTAATTTTGTTCACCTTATTTAACGGGGTATCTATACAACTGTTAAAAGAGAGTTAATTCTAATTAATATAAATGATTAAATTTAATATTTTAATTAATGCCAACACTCTCTCTCTCTCCCTTCTCTCCCCAGTCCCCGCACGCACCCCCTCCCCTCATATTCATCTAAATACTCTCTCTCTCCCATTTATGCAAAAACTTCTATAAAAGAAGTGTTTATTTTCCGCTTTCTTTTGTTTGAATTCAAGGAGACAATTTGCATCACCCTTCTTGAAAAAATCTGCCCTTTTTCTTTGTATCAAATTGTTACAGTCAGACCTTATGAAATTAAGATTTTTGGCTCCACCGGCTTCTTCACACAAATAAGAGAAAATTTGTCCTTGTTTTATTCCATACGAGTGCATTTTCTTCATAATTTCAGCTTGTGAAAAATCGATTTTCCTTTGCGACCTCAAATAATATGAATGCTCAGGTGAGACAAGATCATGAGAATGCTCTGCTTTGAACTCAATTAGTTTAATCTTCGGGAGCCCTTTGCGACCTCAAATTTATACTTATCTTTTGCAGAAGTTTTTGAATAAATGGAAGAGAGAGAGTGTTTGGATGAATATGGAGGGGGGCGGGGGGGGGTGGAGAGAAAGCGCCAAGTACAAATTTTTGTACACATTATATATACAAATAGAAAGTTAATGGTCAAGAAGATAATCACTAGCTGGGCATATCTGATCTTGTTGAGATCTTCACTTAAACTCGAGTCACATCCTCACCCTTCACCCATTGTAATATGAGAGAGAGAGAGAGAGACTATTTACATAAAAATGGTTATTTTGGTCAATGAAAAAAATGCTAACAAAAATAGAAGTGGTTATTTCATATTAACCCTTTTTTATTCATATATATATATATATATATATATCACATTTTTAATTGAGTTCCACGTCCTTAACTTTTTCTAATTGTTATCCCTTGTTGTATAAAAAATATATTTGTTATCCCTTGTTTTCCAACCTTCCAAATTAAAAGGTTCGATGATAGCAAGATGGGAATCCCATTATAGCACCATACAAACCATACGTGTCACGTAGTCCGTGTGGTGCTATAGTGTATGGTTTGTATGGTGCTGCGTGCCACGTAGTCCGTGTGATGCCATAGTGTATAGTTTGTATGGTACTATAACATTTTCAAGCAGGAGTCCCGTTATAGTACCATGCTTGTGTATTGTCCACATGCATGCCACGTAGTTTGTGTGGTGCCATAGTGTTTGTTTTGTATGATGCTATAACATTTTCAAGCAAGATGAAAAGCGAGGCAGTTATAGCAATTCCAACCCCTCTATTTTCTGAAACTTGTAAAATATCTCTTAACCCTATTTTGATTAAAACTCTGTTCGTTAAGCCGACGACTATTTTTGAGATTTTTGGTATGTTGGACTTTACCAGCAACATCGGGTGTCAAAACTCATGGAACTCAATATAATTATTTTATGTTCTGCACTTGAGCTTTACAATTTCTTTTAACAAATATTACTTTGAAAAAATAATAATAAATAAAATTTAAGGACCGTTAATATAAGGTGTAGTACAGTTATATATATATATATAAAAGGTAGTGTTAATATATCTTCCAAAAATAAACTGTAGCAGCATGCAACCTTAATTATATTATTATATACCCTTCCTTAATATGTAAGGAGTACTGCATCCGGAAAATTATTCGCATTTTTGATATTTAATAACAAATAAAAAATAGAAAAGCTATTTGAAATAATTTCTACTCATTTATAAAGGATGAAATAAAGCAATACATGTGTGTGTAATTAAAGCAACAAACAAATAGAAGTATATAAGATTATAATTAATAAGATTTATTTATGGATGAACAATTTAATTAGGGAGTAATAGGCCTTTCATGATAATTAACTTGTGTCTAATTAACTATTTATTTAGGGAAAAAAAGTGTGAGTGCGTGAATATAATCATCATCCTTAAAAAGAAAATATGTATATAATTCATTCAGTGTTCACTAATTAATAAGCCCTTAAGCACAAGGCAAAACCATTGTTAATTTATAGAATTATACTTAAAACTAAAAGTAGAAAATAATTGCAATTTTGAATAAAGATGAAAAATATATTACCTTCAAGTAAAAATACAATTTAGCCCAGATCGAAGACAACCCTACACGTACGGTTTGCTTAAAAACTTTATTATCTAACCACTATAACTTAACACTCTATTGAAGAAAGTAAGAAGATAGAATATTTGACTCCAAGTAAAGATCCCATCTGTAGTCATGATAATCAAGAGAGGTTGGCTGGCCGCGGTATTCAACTATTTCCACTGACATGTTCTCTATGTTATAGGATAAGATGAATTTACTCATTCTCACAAGCACAACTAGCGGCTTCCATGAGCACAAAGATATGACAAATAATTTCACGTCCCACCTACATTGTCTAGTAGTTTTCATATATTTCTGAATAATTGGATGATCGCAAAACCTATCTCCGCTAACCATGTAGACTAGGTTCCACTCTTCCTTGGGTATGGTGCACCGGCGTCTATAGCCATGTGCACCTTTGGAAAGCACCCAAATGCTTATATTCAAATTCTCCTCATTAGTCTTTCCGTACCATAACAAGTCATCACTTGACCTCGAGACAATATCTTGGAAAGAGTACTGAGAAAATCTTTCAGAGTACTCTGGCCTTTCGATTAGCTGAAGATGGTTCTCTCCTCCGATGTGATCGTATATCGCAATGTGGATTGGCGATATGATCCAATGAAAAATGCCCTTGTGCACCTCAGGTGCACAATAAATTGGCGACAAATTGAACTTCTCTGTGGCCACAAGAGTTGATCTAGTCCACTTACCCGTCTCTGACGTGTAAGTTTCGATTTCCAACTTGTCGACCTCTTCGTTGTCAGTAGACGCGCCGCTCCGCACAATTCGGTATTTTGCCACAAGTTGGGTTGTGTTTTCTTCACAGGACAATCCCATTGATATGTACCTATACTTGGTAGGGGGTGATGGGAGGGACACTAACTTATTGGTTAAAGGATTCATTATGTAGTAAGTCCAAGGGTGTCGACCACAAAGAATAAGGCCATTAGACGAGGAAATTAAATAATAGGGCGGTTTTGACAAAGTATCCATCGAAATACCTTTGAGAGGTAGGACCGCCATACGTTGTTCCCCAGGAGTACGAGGATTTATACGTGTGTACTTGACCGAACCCTGTAGGAAGCCCAACAATCGGCCAGGATCGGATGATCCTTTTCGTTGTTCAGCATAATCACGGATAAAGAATGGATTCCCGATAATTTTATTCCATCTCTTTGACACGAACTTGAACTTGGCAACGGTCTTTGCCGGCAATTGAACTAGTATTCCCATTACGATATCGTCGGGTATGTCAACTTCCATCTTTCTTTTTTCCACTGCAACAAACGAAACGTCTGAGGTTTTGGGCGAGATTGATTGAAACATGATGCACCCTTAAAAAGGTGAAAGATGAGAAACGAATTTGCAATATATAAGGATGATCAGCCTAATGCTTAGAAACGAATTTGCAATATATCCGGATGCTTTGTTGAAATCATTATCGTTTGTTTGTATATATATTCTCAATTTTGGAAAAATGGTTACTTTCTACTCACGTTTGACATATTTATTATTATATAAATAAATAAAGGATAATAATTAGAATGTAGTGTAATGTAATATATACTTTGTCCAGCACTCCGACTCTTGAATGTTATCTTCTATTAAGTTCCAACTATGTCATGAGGATATATAATAATTATTTTCTTCCTTGTTAGTCGGTTATAGTTCGAATCTATAATAATTATTTTCTTCCTAATTTCTAGCTAGTGGGTTATCCTCATTTTGTTCACCTATGGTAATACGAGATCTGCCTATGTGGCAAACTCACAAGTCACAATTACCTTAAAAGTTATTAACAATTAAATAACAACCCCCCCCAACTCCTCCAAAAAATCCTTGCGGTTTGTGAATCTCAATTTTCCATTTTTTTGTTTAATTTTTTTAAATCTTAATTTGCCTGTTTAATTTAATTATTATCATGAATATTTTATATCTTTTCTTATTGATCTTTAAGTTAACATTTATTTAATCTCTTTTTCTCTACAAAACAATTAAGCAAGTCGCTAGCTTGTCAATATTAAAAAATTAAAAAAAATGGGATTTATATATATTTGCAGGGAGCCGTAAAGAGTAAAAAGTAACTAAGCTCTTCCGATCTATTTAAGATAAATGCTTCCAATTACGAAAATATATGTTCTTGTAATCACAAATAATCTTGTGTCTAATTAAAGATCAAACTAGATGATTGAGAATTATTTAATTGTTTAATTCTTTGTTAAAAAAAAGAAGTTAATTAATCACTTATCAAGATTCCCATGCGCGAGGGTTTTTTTTTTTGGAGGGGCGGCGCTTTTTTATTTAATAATTATTATTATTATTATTAAATTGTTAAAGTAAAATTTATTGGTCATGAGTTTGCCACATACACAAACTTTATATTAATTAAGATATAATAAAGTCCCAGTCCGGCTATAGAAACAGATCGGGCTCCGAATTTGAAGTCCGACCACCAATTACATAACTGGTGGTCGGGCTTTAAATTCGGAGCCCGATCTGTTTCTATAGAAAATTTATATAAAGTCCAAGCAAGTAGTATATTGACCAATTTTAATCACATGCCAGACACACATGGCGGGTGATCAATTTTTGTATATTGACTACAAAATTGATCAAGTAGCATATTAACTACAATTTTTTTCCTCTCTCTCTCTCTCTCTCTCTCTCTCTCTCTCAATTCAAGGGGAAGATAGTGGAGAGGGTATGTGTGGTTACACTGGACTTCTTACCCGAAACATGAGAATTTAACTATTATAACACTTGTTGGAATTACAAATAATATATATGTGGTTAAAATTTTAAAAGAAACTATTATAATTTATTTTTTATTATAAAAATCATAAGAAATTGTAATTTGATCGATCGTCTAGAATTCATATTTTATCATGTTCAATCCGATATAACATTTAATTCTGGGTTTATCTCAATCTTAAAACCAAAAATTATGAAAGCATATTCGAAAAATTGTTCAGCGTCCTACGTACCTTACAAATTTGGAAAATGTGCTTTTCAATAGTTATTGCTATTAAGCCCTTGAAATTCTAAACTAGCAACCTAAATAAGTTATCACAAGTATTGTTTATAAAATAAAGCATGAAAAAGAAGAAAGACTGATAAGTTAAGGATCAAAAAAGCATGAGAAACTAATAAGTATTTAAGTCTTAAATATCTTATATTATAGAGCATGTTAAATTTAACTATCCACATAAGTAAAAAGTGTATTTTAAATTATTGTTAAATACCATATATGCAAGTTAAGTTTAACAACTATTAAAGTGTCATATTAGATGCGTTAAACAAAATCACTAAAATCTACCTAAGTCCAAGTGAGTCCTATTATTTTCGAAAGTTATTGGTCAAACTTTATTAAGTAAATAGAAAAAGAATTTTTTAAACAAACATTAAATTCTAGTAAAATGTTAAAATTGTTGTTAAAGTTAAAGTTAATTGACACTAAACATCCTTGTCTTTGATATCTATTGTACAAATCATCCCTACCTATTAATTTTTTACATTGGTCACCCTCAACACAACAATTCCTTGTGCAAAAAGTCCATATCGACAAGTTTTAGAATTAAGTAACAGTTGAAAACCTAAAGAAGTAAAATTTAAAGGACATTTTAGTTATCTAACATAATCTATTGTACGAATTTTGTTGTTATTATTTTCCTTTCAATTTCATTAAAAAAATCAAATAGTTTAAAGTTTTTGACTAACTTGATTAAGAATTTTCATTTTTGAGCAATTTAGGGTGTATATCAAATTATATTAATAATTTAGTTATGTTCATACATATCAAAATACTAAATACTTCATGCTTGAAGTCCACTATAGGCGGTTTCTTTTTGATAAGCCAAAATGTCTTTTAATTTTTTTCTTTAGGTATTTAACTATTACTTAACTGTAAAATTTGACGGACGAGATTTTTGCGCAAGAAAAGGTTGTGTTGAGGACGACTAATGCAAAAAATTCATAGGCAGATGTTTTGCACAATACATATTACAGATAGGGATGTTTAGTGCCAATTAGCCTAAAGTTAACAACTCACCAAAAAGAACATTTTAAAAGCATCCACATTAGTAGTGTTAAAATTAACTATCCACATAAACAAAAAGTAGAGTTTTTAGTGATTGTTAAAAGACACATAAACAAGTTAAATTTAACTACTACCTTTGTCCCAAAAAGATGATCCATTTTTCCTTTTTCGTCCGTCTCAAAATATGGTCCCAATTTCCTTTTTTAAAAGTAGTTGAAATATTAGTTATTTTATATTTCCCTATTTAATGTGTATATTTATCATGGAAATAGAATTATTAAAGTTGAATAATTAATAAATAAAAGGGTAAAATAGAGACATTGCGTTAAAATTTAATTTTTCAATACTATTAAATGAACTTTTCTTAATCTATGTGAAAAGAAAAATAAGACCATCTTTTTGGGATGGAGATAGTACTAATTTGTGTCATATTGATGACTCTAACTAAAAGTGTTAAATTTAACAATTAATTCAATAGTCAAAGTGAAGACAAATGGTGGGTCAATCTCAATTTAATTAAAAAAAAGAAGAAGAAATATTGCCACATAAGATGTTAAGTTTATTATTAACTTTGACAACAAAACTAACAACTTATTAAAATAATTCTTTTGGCAACTACTTTAACACTACCAATGTACGTTGTTAACTAAAACAACTCTACTAACAACCTATTTTAGCATTATCAATGTGGATGCTCTAACACCATTAATGTAGGTACTTTTTTAAGTTGTTAACTAATACTTTCACTAAAAACTTAGTTTAATACTATCAATGTGGATGTTAAGTATTTAAGTCTTAACAGTTTGCAATGTATACTGTTTGATGACTTATACAACATCAGTATCATTTATTTGAATTTAAATATACAACATCATATGTTACTATTTTGACATGTATGCAGCAAACAATAAAGTATATATATACAAGAAAAATAAGAAAAAGGAAATAAATAGATATTATTTCTACTTTCAAGTAAACAAGTTGAAGAAACAAAAACAATAATGGTATAAAAGTTGCAGCAAATTCAATGTAACATGTGCCCCTTTTATTATGATTCGTGCTCAAGCAAGAATACTTACACTAAAAATAATTCTTGAATACAATAACCAAGAAACAAAACCTAGAATTTGATTACAGAATTAATTTGACCATTAAAGCACTCTATCAATGAGCATAAGTCGATAGAAAACTTGACTCAAAGTAAGGAGTCCATCCATCTATATTCACGATGACGATGAACAAGAGGGAGCCAGCCACTGAAAGGATCGACTTCTTTTGTCTGTCATAGGATAAGATTTTGTCATACTTTAAGGAAGACGATTAGTGGATTCGATGGGCAAAAAAAGATACAAGATATAAATGGAACTCATCATTTGTATACCCAGGGTGCAACTTCTTGATAACTGAGTAGTCATCGGGCGTCACGGCGTGGACTAGGTTCCATTCTTTGGCAGGTATGGTGGCGGAACGCCTATAGCCATTTCCGCCATCTAATCTTGGAAGAACCCAAA
>CAVNYN010228038.1:0-14141 GCA_963692815.1 Nyctanthes arbor-tristis | reverse complement strand
GTTATAGGATTGATGAGTCGAGGCGAGGATCATTGGGAAGACCTTCCCGACTGCTGAAGAGAATCTTCGTTGATGAAGCCATTAAGCAAATTATGAAGTCTGAGGTTTCATGTGAAGTAAATCAGTTACCACCTCGTCTTGTAGTTGTAAATGACAAGCCCCTCTCTATTGATGAATTGGTCTCGTTGCAAAGCTGTCCGAATCCACCAAAGAAGCTGAGACCGGGGCGTTATTGGTACGATAAGGTTGCCGGATTCTGGGGCAAGGTGAGAATTGTCTACTAGATTTATATTCTCTAAACTAACAATGTCTGGTTCATTCAAATTTAAAGTTTTCTTGAAGAAATAATAGTTTTTGGCTTTAATGGAACAGCATGGGAAGAAACCGTGCCAGATTATCACCGCCCAACTTAATGTTGGCTATCAAATTAAACAAGATAGTAGCAACGGGAACACAAATGTACTGATAAATAATCGGGAGATCACAACAGTAGAGCTCCGAATGTTGCAGGTCATTTGACTTACGTGTTTTGAGCTGAAATTTATAAATTTGGAAGCATGAAACCTGAGCCATTTTATTGAATTTTGCAGTTTGCTCGAATCCAGTGTGAAGGAAACCCTCATTTTTGGGTTACTGCAGATGGATCATATCAACATGAAGGAATGAATAATGTGATGGGGAAATTATGGGATAAGGTGCGTGTTGACGAACATTCTCCCATCTTTTTGCAAATAATCTGCATGAGTTCTTAGACAAAGAATTTTGCTGATATGTTTTCTCAGACAAGAGTCAAGATACTATGCAAAGCACTGTCTTTGCCATTTCCTTCTCACATTGCTAATTGCGGAGAAGAACAACTTGCCAGTAACACAGATGAAGATAACTCAAAGGGTCTAGATCAGAAAAGAATCTATAAACTTCTGCTAGTTGGTTGCCATCAGTCGGGATCAAGTACCATCTTTAAACAGGTAATTTCTGGTTTCAAAATCTTAATGAAAACTAGTTTGATGATGATAAACGAAGAAATGAATATCTGCTAATTACATGTATACTGTGGCTAATCCCACAAGGGTTATTGGCTGGAATGTTGAATCAGGTTGTGATTTGATAATCTTTTGGACAATTTGACCCATAATTTTCCAAAGCTGGTCATTTTTGAGCACGATATAGGTGATCATTCGTGCGACTAACGAATCCTATGGACTATTTTTCTTGACTCCAGGCAAAAATCGTGTATAATGTTCCTTTCTCAGAAGAAGAGCGCGAGAATATCAAATTCTTGATCCAAAGAAATTTATACAGTTACATTGGTATAATCCTTGAGGGGCGCGAACAATTTGAAGAAGATTATTTCGTTGAATTGAGACAAAAACACATGGATCAACCTGGCACTTCAGGTAAAACCATAAATACATCCTCCACAAAATAACAACTCAGCAGTAACATTACCTGATTTGAACAATGTATTCTTTTTGAAGGAATAATAATTGCTGAAACAGACAATACAAAGTGTTCTGTAATTTTACGGTTTCTAAATTTAATTCTCTCTTTTTGGAACAGCAAACTCCAATCAGGTTGATGAAGAAAATATTTATTCCATTAGTCCCAAGTTCAAAGCATTCTCTGATTGGCTTCTCCAAGTACTGGTTTCCGGCAATTTGGAGTCTGTTTTTCCAGCTGCTACACGAGAGTATGCACCGTTAGTAGAGGAGTTGTGGAAGAACAAAGCCTTTCAAGCCACATACAAACGGAGAAATGAGCTGCATAAGCTACCAAGAGTTGCGAATTATTTCTTAGACAGGGTAAGTCGTTCTTCGCCAGATTGACACTGACTAGACGAATTTCTTGATACTAATAAGCTACTTGCAAATTTCTGAAGGCTATTGAAATTTCAAGGATTGACTATGAACCTTCGGAACTAGATATCTTGTACGCTGAGGGCATCACTTCATCCAATGGGGTTGCATCCATGGAATTTTCTTTTCCATCGACATCTCAGGATCATTACATGGAATCTGATGATCGGAGCGATCCCTTATTAAGGTCAGTTCTCTAATCTTGCCAAACAAATGCCTCGCTTTTGGAAGGACTGGAGCTTCGTGTCATAATTCCTTATCCTTCTTTTCATCTAGGTATCAACTCATTCGAGTTCACGAAAGCAGCCTTGGAGGAAACTGCAAGTGGCTGGAGATGTTTGAAGATGTAGATCTTGTTCTGTTCTGTGTTTCCTTGACTGATTATGATGAATTCTACGAAGATGCAAGCGGAATTCGCACAAACAAGCTGTTGGCGAGCAAGAAACTGTTTGAGAGAATTGTTATGCATCCATCCTTCTCTGGGAAAAATTTCCTTCTCATACTCAACAAATTCGACCTGCTGAAAGAAAAAATCGAACAAGTTCCTCTGACTCAATGTGAGTGGTTTGAGGATTTTCATCCTGTGATGAGTGGTCATCCAAACAACCCAAAAAGTAACAACAACCCGCCTTTGGCCCAACGTGCTTTCCACTATATCGCTGTGAAGTTCAAACGCCTTTTCTATTCCTTGACGGAGCGCAAGTTGTTTGTTTCGCCGGTTACAGGCTTGGAGGCTGAGAGCGTTGACGAAGCTCTTAAGTACGGAAGGGAGGTTCTTAAGTGGGACGATGAGAAGGTTACCTTCAGTATGAATGGTGATTCTAGCGAGAGCATCGAGGCTAGCACCACCACATAGTTTTCTTCAAATGGAAACAAGTCTTTCCAATTTGAGTATTATTATTATTATTATTGTAAAATATAAGCCAACTTAGTGGTACATATAAAATATCCATGTCTTTGAGTCGAAACAGTCAGAGTCAGATGTTGAATATTTTTTAATTTTTTTAATGAGAATGTAATAAGTGTATGATGATTTTACCCCATAGAAGTTTTTTTATAGAATCAAGATTAAGAAATGGTCCTCTCTGAAAGGAGAAAACACGGGTGAAACAAAAAAAATACAAACATTTAGACAGATAGACAGACAAACCGACCGACAGATCAACAAGATCCGTTCGTCCATGGATTTCACCACGGTGCAAACCGGTCCATGAGCAGAAACACAGTCGTTTCTGACATCGTCTCCTCCCTACCGACAGGTGGTGGTGGTGATGAAGAGGACGAGTCTTGGTTTTGTTGTTTTCTTTCTTCAACTTGGAGAGCTGTAGCCCGGAATGGATTTCGAGCTCTTACTTTTGCTCTTAGCTTCAATATCTTATCAAGACAAGCATCAACCACAGCTGCCATCACTGAATTCTCTTCCCTCTCTTGTTTTGAGAACTTAATAATATAAATCAATACAGAGATGAAAGTGCATCGAATGATCAATTATTGCATTTATAGAGAGGAAAGGCGGGCTAGAAATTGAATGATTGTGTGGAAAATATCAGCGTGTGGACACCCATTGAAAACTAATTACAGTTTGTCCTATGCCCACTGGACGTGAATTATGTTCTATGGATATTCCTAAGAAACTATATCCAAGATAATAATTGCACCTTGGTCTTTTGATACGTGTTCGTTTCTAATTGGCTCTTAAACCTTGGAGACTAAACTTTTTTTGGTTCACGACTTCTCATTGCCTGCAGATCGCTGAGCCAATGGTTTAGTCGCCGAATGCATGCGGTCGACGCAGGCGCCTTGGAAGGTTAATTTGGTTTATGCGACCACCATTGAGTATCCAAGTACGCATGTATGTACAATGTATGAGGATTACCACTCGTTCCGTCGTTTGTTTTGGATTCTAAAAGACAAAAGTGCCAACTTTATTATTGGCCCATAGGGCGGGCGGTGGAGCCCCTGGTTTTTATGTCACGTGATATTCAAACTTCAAACTACCATTGCCCGTAATTTACGTAATTAAATATTGATGTCACGATTGGACTTTCTTAAAATTTTGATTTCGGTATTGTCACTTGTGACAAATTTTTAAGTTCACTGATTAAACCATGATTTACAAAATTTTCATTTTGTAATACCAATAGATACTGTGAAATATACGGATATGATTACTTTGACTAAACTTTAACTTGAGATGGGAAGAGTTTTGGTGATAGGGCATGACACAGTACATCACAATTGTTTTCTTTCTTTAAGGTTTCATATATCAACAACCAAAAAATGGGGGAAAGCGACAAATAAAAGGCCATGGTCTTTATCCCCTCCAAGATTAAAATATCTCTCCTTTATTTCAATTTCTAAATTAGCCAATATTCTTTTGACTTAGAAAACAAAGCAAGTCAAAATATCACTCAGCATAACTTAACTGGATTTAAGATGGGGATCTGTGTCCCCAACCGTACTACACACGACCAAATTTAGAGATATACTTCTCAAAACGTTACCAAATTTAGAGATACACTGCTCAAAACGTTGTTGCGCTCACGATCCATGACAGATCCATGACAGAAATGCAGGGGGCGGAAGCTCAGCACCAAGCCATTTTTGCATTTCTGGGGAACTTCAGAATTAATGCAACCCTGCCAGTGGCATTGTCCTGCAAGGAATTTAGAATCCTTCATTTTACGGGACGGCTGAAGAAGGTGAGAATATGGATCACTGCAGCATTAAGCGAGGAAAACTAGATCAAGTTTGTCCAAGCCGCTGCCAAAAGCCAAGCTGTCATCTTCCACAAAAATGTATCCATGTCCTTCCCGATCTCAAGGCATTGTGCAGTCTTCATTGGTAGTCAAGAACAAGAGATCACAAGCCAAGTCATGATTTTACTTTCTCGAGAAGCCAGTATTGAGCATCCCAGAAAACTAGCTGAATTAATCACTAGCCATGGGCATTTCGGATTCATAGATAATCAGAACACGGCGTGAGACTGTTCTTGGTGCAGCAACTTACATCCAGATGTCTGCTAATAGGCAATTCTCGAGTGCTAAGCTCCATGTTCAGGTACGGTTTCTCTTTGAAGCTTCGAATGTTATACTTGCCTTTGCAGAGTAATACTTCCCTCAAGCTCAAATCCAAGGTGTCCAACCTTCATACATATTGCAGAGATTGTCTATGTTTGTTGCTTGCTTGAGCAGAAAATCGACATGCTCCGCAATGCTAATTTCCCTGCAAAATTCCAAAAAGCATGGCAAAATCTTCGATAATAATATAAAAAATTCAGTTAAGCATAAGATAGGCAGAAAATACCTGTTCTCAGTTATATCTTGACCTTCTATTTTCATCTCTACCCGCCTCAAGATTGACATTGCATAAGCGTTTCTACCTGCATGTCCAAAAATTCATTCAGGAAGATTCGCAGCAGTAGCAAATATGTAGAAATGTAATTTGAGCTTCAGCCCAGATCAGTAAGATGTTTACTAGAATCAGATTTCTCACCCCCAACTACATGACCATCAGACTCTGTGTTAATAAATGAAGTTTCAATAGATTCCTCCTCCACCTTTTCATTGTTCAACAAAGATCGTTCATCTTTAAGAATAGAACTTGCAGTTGTGCTTTCCTGATTCAAGCAAAGTACGTGAGTAAAACATGTTCTGGAGATAGATCATACCGATCAAAGGCCCATATAAAGCATAGTCACTAGAGAGTAAAATCTCCCTAACCTCTGTGATTTTTGGGTCCATCTCCCCAAGTGATGGTCCCTGTACATCAGATCCATGAGATGCATGGTATTGTGCTAAATCTCTGTTCTCTTTGTCATCAGAACCACCTGAACATGGTTCCTTCAAGTCCAGACAACTCAGGCTATCCGCAATACTTAACTCTGCCGACGTAACGGAGGATTCAGTGCTGCAATCACTGATGCTCTCAGGTGGAGATATCCATCCTTTATCTTGTGAAGGTGTCCCTTCCAAACCAACTGAATCTGTATGATTTTCTTCATCAGGTTTGGAAAACATCTCGCTGTCCTCAGTATCATACTCAGTGTCATGACCAACAAGATCTGCCTTTGATGAATCAATATCCTGGGATCTTACTTCTTCACTTTCTCCTAATCCTTCAAAAGCCTGAGAAATATATAATACGGCATTTGAAGTATATGTGCCTGACACAGATCATGTATTTTGCAGGAATCATATCTATTTCATTACCTTATGAAGATTGCCAGCATGAAGACTTGCAGCCCTTGCTAGCCCAGTCAGGAAGGAGAAAAGGCCCTTAACAGACATCATGAGAGAAGGTACCAAAGGTTTAAACACTTGAACAGCTTCTTTTATCCTGATATGGTAAGATTGGAAGATGGCTTGTCCATGAATGGGAGATATATCTAGTTTTGTCTCTTTTTCCTGCGCCATTGCATCAGTTATAGCAGCAACATCATTTGACAATACAGACTCAAGCGGTAGCAAGACTGCATTAGCCTGTTCCATTACAAAAGCTCAAAATTCGATATAGTGTATATTTAAAATCACAATCAAGTACTACAACGGAAAGCAACCAAATGGAAAAACATTGTGAAGGTTACAAAAGCAAACCTTCGAAAGATCTTCCATAAGAGAGATGTGTAATGCAGCAGCCTCTTTCCCCAAACTATTAACGTCATGCAGATCTTCAGTTATAGCCAAGACCTATGGAGAAGGTTGGTAAAGATGGTCAAAATTGTAAAACATACAAGATTAAGTCAATAGCAGTAAATCCTCACTTCAAATCACCAATACCGTCAATCAGGTGCAATAGCCACCTTCATTAAGCACATAAATAAATGTAAGAAAGGAAGGTGGCACACGAAGGGATCATGCAGTAGCTGAAATCTCGTACCAATTATTCTTTTACTTTAACATACAAGCCACTGAAGTCCTTCTTGGAATATGATAAAATTAACGGTCCCATCCATAACTCGAAACAGAGAACTTTGAGGGTAGAAGTTGTTGGATCTGGCAGCTAGTAAATTTGACAGACTCATCTCTGTCTGCTAAAATTATTTGTATTTGTCAGCTATTAATTAATCTTTAATTAGAGCATGCAGATATGATATTTATTTCATTGTAATTAGATTCTAGAAATGCAGGTAGCTTCCTATCTGCTCATACAGAGTCAATTAATACGTACCTATCATATCCTTGAACTTGCATCAACAGTTTTTTTTATCGTAAAGATTTTCGTAATTGAAGATTCTACTGAATAGGCAACAAGGGTTTACCATCTGTGGCAGAATTACCATCATCTCCACATTTAGATATTACATTTTGTGGATAATATAATATGCGTTGTCATTATCTCTGTCAGAACAGGATTTTGCTTCAGAAACAAGTTTAGCTTTTAACTTGTGCTAGCAAATATGACCATGAAACGAAGCATAGTCAGTGATACAGCCCTAGTTTTGCAATAAATTAAGCATTAAGTAACTCCACCCTCCTGTGCAACTCCCTTTCCACACCCAAATGGAGGATGGAGAAAGTGGGAAGCAAACTTGTAGACGTCGAAGTAGTTAGCAATTCTATAGACTGGTCATATATTCCATGTGTTCTGAAGTGTTCACTTGCTAACTCAAAAAGTAGAAAGGTACCCAGTAGATACAGCGAAGGAGCAAGGAGCAAACAAGTAATCAACACATTCATCCATAGAAATTCCTAATACACTCAGTATCAGTGTGGGACCTCTATTTGCACCCATGAAATGAGCAAAAATTCGTCATGAACCATATCAGAGTTATTTCAATGGAAAATGAGGCGGAAATGAAGATTAGGATC
This sequence comes from Nyctanthes arbor-tristis, assembly GCA_963692815.1. Taxonomy (NCBI): domain Eukaryota; kingdom Viridiplantae; phylum Streptophyta; class Magnoliopsida; order Lamiales; family Oleaceae; genus Nyctanthes; species Nyctanthes arbor-tristis. The sequence goes on along the minus strand of CAVNYN010228038.1, from coordinate 6,475 downwards.
CAATTCCTTGAATGGAAATGAGGGAGTCACTTATCCCACAGAATGTGGAAGGAAGAAGAGAAGAGGGAGCAGGAGCAGTTGGAGGCAAGGACAGTGGTGGCAGGCAAGGAGGCAATGGAAGCAGCAGATTTTTAGACGACAGAAGCAGAGGAGGTGGGAGAGTAGGAGTGGGAGGGGCATGAACTTACATCAAACAAAACTTAGTTTATGGTCCACTCGACCACCGTATATGTGATAGGTGTTCTGATAAATTGTTCTGTTTTTTTTTTTTTTTTTAATTTTAAAATTCTCCTTTAGAAAGTCATCATCAAAAGAAAACTCGTGGTGTTGTATGATAGAAAATCTTATGTTAAGCACTAAAGTACCTCCTCAAGCATGGAACCACACTCAGAAGTCAAAGCAGTGTGACTTCTATTGATGCCCCCAAAAGCCGATAGTGCAACACTGGCTTCATAGGCAGAGTCCTTCATTGCAAGAAGAGTACTTTGCAAATCACCTGCACAGGATGAAAATGTATGAGCATATCTACCAATACAGGTGGCCTCTTTTGATCATCAAGTTCTACAGAATTTCTCCCCACAGTTTTCCCTAAAGGAAGGAAAAACACAAGCATTTCATTTATTTCTTTCTTCGTTAATATCAGTTTTTTAAATAAGCACTTCATGATGCAGAAATGCACAACCATGCCAGCGAAAAAAGCTCTTAGAGATGCAATTCTCAAGCAGATCGGAAGAGCGCATGAGGACCAACGACCTTTATTTTTTAAGGAATATAAATATGCACACATAGGTTAGCATCATTTGATATCTCGAGGAGCAGAATTTAATACTTTCTTTGTCTAATTTTATGTAACAGTTTCGATTTTCGGTTATGTAACAAAGAACATCACTCATCAGAAAGTTTAAGCATAGTCTTGTTTGTTTCAAAATAGCCACTTGGATTTAGTAATACAATGTAAAATGATATTGTCATCTATATCTTCAAACTCAGATCACAGTTGAAATGGTCAATCTGAAATAAGAAAGATGGTTATGAGCAGCAAGGTGCTGAAAATAACGGTGACTCTCTCAAGATCTAGGCCAGGTGTCAGTGTGACAGATATATGATGGAAGTAACAATTGACCATAAAAAGGATATAAATAGCACTTCCATGGCTAGACTTTTATAGAACCTACCAAGTAGTCTTGGTGTATTAAATCTAAAATATTTTTCGGTAAGATCACATCATACTAATAAAACACTGAACACATCCAATTGACATAAACAAATGTTGCATAAGTTTCAAGAAGAAATACATATGATATTACTATCTGGCATGGCAAAGAATCTAAAAATTTAAAACAGTGAGCACACATCGAATCGATATAATTTTTTTTTTTCCTTTTTTTGTGTAAAAAGTAAGGGAGAAATACATTTGATCTTTTAGGAATGGGTACATGCTAGCAGCTTGCAATTTCATCTTAAATGAAGAAGATTTTCACCTGATGCGGACTTTGCCTTTAGAGAAGCAATGCAAAGTTCATTAGTTGCAGAAACTAAACCACTAGAAGCAGCTTCCATTTTGTTTTGTGCAAGCTTCCATTCTTTTTCAGCACCTGATATCATATTAAAATAATTGTGATGAAAGAAGGATGTAACCATGTAATAAAAACGATATCTAATTTCAGCAGGAGTATTGAAACTAACGGGTATAGGAATGATAAGTGACATCCAATTTTGTTAATGCATTCAAGTAAGCTTGCTGCCACAGCCCTCCATCGGTACTTGCCCTTAACGGATAAAGTTCTCCAGAGGTCCTAAACGTGCCATCTCTAGAAGCTTCAAACTCCAATATGGATGTGCAAATTTTCATTATATCCGACACATGTTCTTGAGTTTCCTGCAACAATTGTCTCCGCCTTGCCAAATGATCATGGAATTCATGAGGAATTCCTGAAGTTCTGGCTGACATATTTGACATGGAACTTGAACCCCCACAAGCCCAGCTCATTGCCCTCTCAAGCTGACCTTCTGCAGTAATAGAAGTTTGCTCACACGATTTCAAGCACTCCAACGGTTTAGCAATTTTTGCAATTGAAGATTGCATGCTTTCTAGCAATTTTGGTCTGTTAATAAGATAAAATGACATTAAGCAGGTTGTCATCTGCTAGAATTTTAAGAGATATCAGCTTGGTGTTTTGGAAAGGGCTCAAGGTGACATGGTGCATCCATTCCATCCGAACAATTTCCAAGCTGGTCTTGAGAAGAGCTTCCTTAAGTTCATTTACCTGCCTCCTCATGAGGGAAGCAGCTGATTTCGCGGCCCTGACAGTTTCATGAGCATTGCAATACTCTTCAACCATAAATTGCACTCTTTTAACAGCACCGACATCATTCTTCACTGAATCAAACACAACATCCTGAGTAGACTCAGGTTTTTCCTGCAGAATCTCTATTTCCCTGTCCAACCTTGTCAACAGAACTGGAGCAACTCGCTCTTTCAAGTACTGACCAATATGCTTATGAAGTTGAACTTTTAACTTTTCCTTCAGTACATTCACAAGCTGGTCAAATCCTAAATTTTTGTCAAATGATGCAGCAACATCATGTGTACAAGAATCAAGCAAAAGATCAGCCACAGAAACTTTCCAAACTAAAAAGGCATGACGGCATAATATGCTGGGGAACTTCCATATATATTCAGATACCGCGCATCCAGATCTCATCAAGTCTGCAAGGTGAGAAATTCCATTTGAGCTATGAGAAATAGGTCCACCAACCGAAGTCAATGCTTGATCAACAGATTCCAACTCAGAAAAAGGTCGAACTAGTGCAGCGAGAAGTGCTTTGCTTCTAAGAAAATGAGACTCTCTTTCTGGCTCGGAAGCAATTAGAGATTGCAAGTGCAGTTCGGAAGAGGATAAACTGTTATTAATGCTTGCCTCTTTCTTTAAAAGAGATGAAGTTCGTAGGTCTTTCTGGCTCCACATATGATGGAGTTTATCAAGCTGCTCTCGGCAAGCTTCGTCTTGAGAGGCTAGCTCCTCAGCCTCTTCCCAAGATAGATGGTCTCTGCCCTTGACAGAAGCTTCTTCAAGAGCTAACTGTTGCTCAGTTATGAGCCCAACCTTCACAAAGTAGTTCTGCTCAAGTTCAATTAAAGAAGCCCTCTCTAGTTCAACCTCGATAAGCTGCTCCAGTGCTGTATCTATAGATCCCCTAATTTGGGAGACTGACCCAAAAACATCCATAACTTCAGAATTAAAGGATATTATAGATTTTATGACATTGGGTAGCACAACTTCAATCATCTGCCAAACCAGATTTTTACAGGATTGAAGGCTTGTTTTAAAAATAGAAGCCCAATTCAACTGGGACCCATAATTTGAACTCTCCGCATCTGCCTCAATGATGGAGATATCCTCTCGAACACTCTGCTTTAGCTCATTACGAAACTCCATTACAAGGACACATTTTTCTATATGTTCTTCAAGCTCACTCAAAAAGGATCCAAGATCGGACAATGGCCAATTGTCTGTATGTATTTCCCCTGGAAATTGAATCAGGCTTCTACTTACTCGGTGCTTAATATCACCCAACAAATTGCTTGCTGCAGTATTTAATACAATCAGAATGCTTTCTTTCTTCCCTTCAATATCCCCACGCAAGAGAGAATCTGATGGTTCTCCATCTCTCCCTGATCCAAAATCTAAGCCACTGTCTCTCCTCTTTAGAATGTCATGTCTTACATAGTCTGTGAAAGCAGATAAAAGACGTTCCTTGGATTTCACTTCAGTATCTGGACCAATTGAGTTCACAAGTTCCGCGCATTCTTCTTCCAATCTCTCTATATCTGCTGCATAATTTGTAACTTTAAGACAAAGTTCATTATAACTGCTTTTAACAGAATTATATCCTTCTCTGTGTCCAGATGTGATAAGTTCAGCTCCCTGCCTTCGAGCCACTGATATGGCATCCGAGGATGGTGCATTCAGAGAAAGTAAAATTTGTGCCCAACCATGTATTGGGCTGGTAATAATGTAATTTAATGGTAGGATCCGCTGCAGTGCCAATGAATACAACTGGAGTGCTGCAATCGCTGAAGAAAGTCCACGATCCAGCTCAGATACTAACTCAGAAACTTCCTTATCAATTTCATGGCACTGGACTTGTGTGGGTTCAGGAACAACAGTCAAGGGAACCCCTGCCACTAGAACAGCAGACGTAAGAGACAAAGCTTCTTCCGAACCAGTCAGCTTCATACAAGCTTTAGTTTCCAGAAACGAACTATTCCTTAAAGCATCAAGTATCCTTCCATGCTGCTCAATCCAAATTGAAGCCTCTTGGCCTTTCTCCACTATCATTGCCTGTGCTTGAGCAAATTCTCGAGCCTGCAGTTCAAACAAGGCATGGCTTTTTTCTGAATGAGAACTTGCTTCAGCAACAATTGATTTGGCGGAGGTCTCATGAAGAAGAAGATTAGATCTCTCTTGGTCTGCGTGATAAAAAAGACTGGACACGACCTCATACTGGTTCAGAATATTAGCGAACCTCTGCAGATAATTTCTAAAGGGTTAAGAAGTTTCAACTAATTGAGGGACTCTGGGTTGGCAAATACAGCAGTAAGATATACACACCTCAAGGGCTGATTCAACTGCCGGTAAGGTGGCCAGTAAAAGATCATGATGTTCCTGGTAAGGTTTAAACGACCACTCAGTCAACTCTTAAAGTATAATCAAGTGTGTGTGCTTGGCCACACAACCTCAGAAAGTAAAGCATTATAAAGGAGATATTATGTTAAATCCAAAAAGGGATAAAAAAAGCTACAAGAAATTTCTGATAAGAATTTTGACATATACATCATTATGCAGCAAAGACCAAATAGGAACTCCATCTAAAGGAAGACTATATAGTTGAAACTTCTATAAGCTACTTTACCTGGATGTGAAGACCAAAAGATTTTAGCCTAAGCTAAACATGAAAGGTTCTTTCATTGTACCCTTGATTTTCAATCACGTAAAGAGACATATGTTCTTCAATTATTGGCAATTATATAAACCCAAAACCAAATACTCTGTATAATAAGCCAATATTTTAAAGTATTGAGCACAGAATTAATGTTAATTATATAATCAGTACCTGCAATGGAACTCGAATTTCTTGGACGTGAGATGCAAACAGACTTAGGCTAACAGCAAGTTCCATGCCTTTTCTTTCTTCACCAACAATTGCTGCATCATCATGAAAGTTTGCACGTGTCCATTCCACAAGTGGATCCCAAACAAAAACCTCAAGCAACATTAAGATCACGTCCTTATTCTTCTTTAAAACACCTAAAACAGCTTCACAATTTGCCCTGAACGTACCTTCTACACCAGTCAATCCTAATGCAGATTCAATTGTCTGAGTAAGCCGGAAGGGTACAATTTCAGGAATCTTTAATCTCTGTCCTTTGTCAAAGCACACATTGTAATCAATATGCAAAATATCCCCACTACAAAAATCTATAAGGATATTATCCAAATGCCTATCACCCAGACCCAAAATATGACCAACAATGCTCATGGCTGCCAGACTCCCAGAATACCTGTGACATATCAGATTATGGAATAAATCAATAATAAAGCATCTGTATTTCATTAAAGGCCTCACAAGAAAATGAAAATTCATGCCACAGCTCAATATGGGAAATACCAATATATCAATGGACAATTACCATATATATAATATCAAAACAAATAGTTTTTCTAGAGAAAGTTTAGGTTGTCAGAATATTCTTCTTAGATAAGATAGTGAGAAAATAAATGATCAGGATGCCTGTGCAAAATTATTGAGAAAGTAGAATCCAGAAAAGAGATGTACTGGCTAATATATCCCAAAAATAACAAAGTACAATGCAATAGTAAATTGAGATTGCATAAAGAATACAATAGCCATTTGGTTAGGGGGCTAGGCTGAGGCATCAGGACTTAGAGGTCCCAGGTTCGATTCCCCTTTATAGGGTATTTTCTACATTTTATGTGTTGTATGAATTCCCCTCTATAGGGATTGTTTTGTTGATTTATTTTGCATTGTGCTTCAAGACATATATTTATACACATTTGTACTACTACAATGCAAATTTGTAATCCTACTTTCAAGACAATGACAAATCACCTTTTCAATTTTGAGCTGAAGGCTTTAAAACCTTCACTGGCACACCAAAGCTCCTGATGAAGAAGTTGCTTGGGGGACTCCTTCATAAGATCCAAAAGTACTTTTCGCTTGACATCATGAGGCCAGTCTCTTCTTGATATTACTCTTTTAATGCCTTTCTCTTTGAGTGCAGGTATGATTTTACCATAAAACATGTCACTGGGCCGTGGCACGGGTGGAGGGACCATATTTTTTGTATCAGCATTCTGTGCAGAATACTGTGCTAACTGGACACGGTTCTGCCATGATTTAAAAACACTATAGATGCTAATAACATTGTCCACCCACTGGATCAGGCCAG
>CAVNYN010228036.1:0-41375 GCA_963692815.1 Nyctanthes arbor-tristis | reverse complement strand
CGCTCTTCCGATCTCAGATCTGCTGTCCCCAAATCCTGTCTCGCTCGCTGTCCCCCCAATTAAATCCTTACACGTGTTTAATTAATTAATTAATTAATATTTGATTAACTAAGAAAATACTGACTTGTAAATTAAATAAACACGTGTAAGGCTTTTATTGGAGGGACAGCGAGCGAGACAGGGTTTGGGGACAGCAGATCCGGACTCACTATTAACATATAGCAAAAAGATAAAAAGAGTTACTATTAATCAGTATACCCTTTCTGTTTCTTCACTAACAGTGCCAGAATATTTTAGTGGAAAACCTCAAGTATGCTCATGATTTGATGCAACTATAGTACAATTATTTTGCCATGTTGACTCTCCGACTAGGTCGGTTGATATCGCTGATTAAGGTGACAAGTTAGTTGTATTCTAAATGCTCGATTAAGTGACACCCATACTCAAAATTTGGTCTTCATATCTCGTCACTCTTTGCATTTTTATCGCACATTGATAGATTAGGCGCACCTAGGCCAAAGACTTGATCTCGATGATTTTTAACGCGTTACGCTTTTTAGAACACTGGAAGTTAGCGATCGTGAGGAAGGCAAATGTAAGCTTAAAGCTGTGTTTTTCAGGGAATTAAGATAGCTAGATAGAGTGACATACAAATGCAGAATAGTCTTTCTCTGCTACTAGTAAAGAAAACTATTTTATAGTCGATGATAAGTTACAAAATATCGAATTGGACAACTACAAAATCAACTGAACATCCGCCATGCTAGTTTAACATACTAAACATATAAGAAGCACGTTAAATTCCCGTCTGACAAAACATCTGAATTGAAATGCAAACCTCTCAAGGAAAAATTTGTTGAGATGCTCATATTATTTCACGTATGAACTCTTCACATCCAAGAAAAATCCTTTGTCCAACTTATTTCATCGTTACTGAAATAAAATCCATCTTCTTTCACCAGCCAAAAGCATTGCCTAGAATTTCCACACCTATATCGGTCAAGGTTTGCCCGAAAAGCTTCAAACTTTTTCCTTTTGGCATCCAATTTGATGGTGCAAATAAACAATGGGGTCTTCCATAACCTCGTTTCAACATTCCAGCTGTAGTCGTCGCGCTCTTGCAGTGCCCGGCCGCCGATATCACCATGCTCTTTTGACACACACCAGACTACAAGTGGCAAGGATGAGTTGTTGGTGAAACCATTGATGATTCTAACATCATAGCTTTTGCTGTCAAAAGCATTATGTTTTAGTAAGTAGAATACAAGACATAAAATGAGTAATACAATATATTTCTTCATTGTGTAGGTTCATTTAAGGATCTTTTTTAGTAAGTAGTGTTTGTGTGTGTTTATATATGCATATGGGAAGGGGGGGGAGTTGTGGGGAGGGGTGGGGGTGAAAAAAAAATCTGAATGAAAGCAAGACAAGTGTATTATAGAACCTAATAGTTAATTAGACTGTTTCTTTTCCTTAGAGTGAACATGTCGATGATAAAATAGTAGAGTACTAAGAACTTGATAATTCTGACATATAAAAAATTTGCTCGTATTATATATGCACTTATTAGAACTTTAAAAATTTCCAAGATAATTAAGAAAATAAAAAATTTTGCAAGAATAGTCGCCATCTCCTGCCTCACCCCAGTATGGTTGCGCCCCTAGTCTGAGTAATCATTGATTATCGCCACTTGATGTGTGGGGTTTTGTTGGGATCTTCCACCTACGGTCTGAAATGAATAAAGAAGACTTAAAAAACGCAAAAAAAAAATATATATATATATATATATATGGACTATGAAGCACGGAAACTCTAAAAAGACTAGCGTTTCGTGTCAGAAAGCTTTCGGAAATTGAAACTCTCTAGAAACTCTCTGGAAACGTTTCAGAAACTCTTAAAAAGTTTCCTAATTTTTAATGAAATTCGGAAACTCTAGAGAAACTTTATGGACACTTTACGGAAACTTTTAAGAAACTTTACGACAAAAAATTCAGATTTTTATTTTTAGTAAAAAGGAAAACTTAATTATAGCCATGTTAAAAAAATTATACATGATAATTTTATTAACGTTTTAATATAAAATAAATATTTAAACTAACTTAAACTAAATTAATTAAATTTCTTATTAAGAAAGAAGTCTAAGAATTAACTTAGTTTTAAGTTGCACAACGTACTGATCTATTTGGTTTATGTGCACAACAACATTTGTCTTTTGTTAAGAAGAAACCCACAATACTATATGGAAGATGTTGGTGCACTTAACATTGTAAGTCTTTCTTTAGACGAGCCAGAGATGGAGGCAATGTTATTCAATGATATCAATGATAATGTCATAGATATCAATGACGATGATGTTCAAAAAATTTAATTGCTGAACTTTTTTGAAGTTATTTAGTTTGTGCATTACTTCATTTCAATAATTATTTTGTGATGACAACGAATTTTGAGTTTTTAATAGATTGAATGATTACGATATTTTAGTTATCTAAATCATATTAGTTAGTGTTTTGAGTTACATATCTTTTTTTTTACTTGAAATTTGAGGTTGAATATTGAAATTATAAAAAAAAAACAAGTACTACATAACGTTTCCGTAACGTTTTGTGTTCTACATTTTTCAAAATCACGTTTTCCCGTGTCCCTTTTGTGTCCCGTTTCCGTTTCCGTGCAACCTAGTATATGGAGAAAAGAAATTCTAGATATCAGTGTGAGTATTAGAAAAGAACTAAATTAACAACAAAATATCTACACATAGATATGAGTAGATAACAGAAAAACTTGAAGCTAATCCCGCGTGCTATGCCATAATATTCTCGATGTGCCCTCAATCTTGCAAATGATGATTGGCAAATAGGTTTTTGTCTTGAATGAGACAAGACAAATGAAGTTATGAGGTGTATGGATAGGATAAACCTAAAACAGTTAAATTATCTTATAATTGTGTCCCATAATGATCTTGTATCACATCAAAATCTGTGAAGCAATGGTCATAAGTCGAAGTTGGTGGTGTCAATAATTGATTAGATAATTTGTCAGTGAGTTTTTTTGCTATAGAGACCTGGAGATCGACCACTTGATAAGTTCACATGTAGATATGGGTTCTTGTTTTTTATAATTATGTGATCTCCATAATATATAAAGACCGCCTGATTTCCATAACAAGACTATATTTGTTAGTACATATATATTACGTTACTTTCGCTACATGCGCTATTATGCAATAAAGAAAAAGCAGACCACAATGGTATCATACATCATAAGTTATAGAACTTATTCTATTTGTTCATACATTAAAACTCTTATTAAGAAGCACAATGTGTAGGATTCTTACCACTTTATTATTCTGACAACGAAAATAAAGTAACTCGTTATTTAGTAATTTGTTACTGCTGATATCATCATATTCAGTATCGTATGTTTAGTTAATTGTATTCCCGGTCTTTTTATGTGTGTTATCGATCTGCCCCTATTATATATCCTATCTTGTGTCAAGTGGGAATTTGGAACACAATGTTAATGAAAAGGACTCGAGAGCATTATATATGTGGCACGCATGCATGCTTGATTAGACTAAGTTATCAACAAATGCTGTTGGCCAACTTGCAAAAGTTTTTTAGGATATGATAAAAACATACCAACTCCTAGAAAAGTAATGGCCATTATTATGTATAATTATTAGCAAAAAGATAAGTAATTATGATCATTAGTTTTAATCTTCAGCCGCACTGGAAAGTATCAAAAGAAGAAACTTTTAATTAGAACTCTAAAGGACGTTGTTGAGTACGTTAACTCGTATATTAGTGAAGTTATCATGTCTAGTTCAAAGTGATTAACGTGTCAAATGGGTCAAATTGAGCATTATTAAAAATAGTGGGTTTTTCCATAAGCATATGACGTGGTTCGAGCTCTTTAAGGGCCTGTCTGCCTACGACACACACTAAACAGCGATAATTTTATTTCCTTTTGGAAAAAAACTATTTGTACATAAAAGTTTTACTTAAATTTTTACACATGCATGGGGCCATGTGATGACCTTGGGAGGAGAGAGTGGGGAGGGGTGCTTTAGTCATGGGGTGGGGATTGTTGACTTGTGCGGGGCTCGATTTTGAATCCTAATTGGAGTGCCAAGTAACTCTAGATTGCATTTATCAAAATCAAATTAGCAGAATGAAATATAAGTTTTCTTCACAAAATTGCACTCCATACAATATCAATTTACTGATGAGTTAAATGTGCCATAGGGGTGTACAGGCTCCTAGCTATTACCAGCCAGGCTAAGTAAGTCAGCAACCACATCTTCGAGCCGAGAAAAACGAATCAAAAATGTTTTATGTTCTTCGGTTGAGTCAACCTGACTATCTTGCCACTGGGAAAGAACATCGCCCATAACCTTCAAGCCACTCTGCAGGAGTTCTACTCCCTTGCTGATTCCATCAGGAAATTTTCTCTTCCTACTGACTGGTTTCTCATCATCAATCTCCATTACATCACATACTGTAGAGTCGGGATTAGTCTTTGAACTGCTCTGAAGTAATTCTTTTAACCTTCGGCCTTCTTTAACAAGCATCTCTAACTGATCAGATCCTGGTTTCACAATCAGACATGCCATTTCTTTCTCAAGAAATGCTTTTAACGCAGACATAAATCTTTCTTCATCTGCTTCACTTCCAGATTCCAAATCAAATGAGAGAGCAGCATCTTGTGGAACAAATCTCCACAGCTGATTGCAAGATGTATGGGCTGCAAAATATCCAAATGCTGTGAGTGCAAGGTGAACAAGTGCCCAGTGCCGCTCCCTTAGTAACATGTGATGCAATTCCCAAACAGCCGAGCTCCGAGCACTATCATCATTGTCTGCCAGTTCCATGTGACCAAGACCACCCATGAAAGAAGCCAAGTTAGGTTTGCACCGGAACAGTTGACCATCTGATTTTTCTGACCTCAAGATGAACAGCTTTTGAAGCTCCAGAATGACTTCTTCCATTTCATTGGATGAGTACAGGTGCTTCATGTGAGAAACAATACCTAACAATTCACCTAGAAGCTTGCAACAACGATCTTCGATTTGAATGTCAGCACAGCTTTTGTACTTGTGAATCATAGAAACTAGGTACTTCAAAGTTTTCATCTCTGTGTCAGATAGGCTGACCTGACTACACATGTACAAAAAAAAAAATCAAAAACTGCCTAAGGTAAAAACAGAAGGAAGAAAACGTGTAAAATGATAATAATTGAGAAAGCAGAGACTGATGTGGCTATGTAATTGCAAATGTATTTCACATAAACATTTCCAGTAAGTGACGAAATCAGAAAATCAGAGTCCATGCAATCATTACAGCACCAAAGATTTAAACTCACAATACTGTGATAATATATACTTACCGAGACTGCAAAGCAGCAGAAAGAGCAAACACTGGTGCACCATAAATGCCCGAACTACACGGTTCGGATATCTTTTCTTCTCTGTTTTCTATGAAGTCAAAATATTCTGTTATAATCCTTTGTTTTGCCATACTTCTTGTCTTTTCTGGAAGAAGATCTAAAGGGAAACCTTCCATTAGTAGTGCTGTATACACACTTGCTGAGCGCTGAGCTCTGTTATTACCAACAATGGAGTTGTAAACCCGATCAACCATCACATCTGTACCACAAGCTAGAAACATGCAGATCAATCTTGCAATTTTTCGTGGAGGGCTGCAGGAAATAATACTGATTCTGGAGCCGCTGTATGCCTCAATAGTGAGAGAAGTTTATCAATGATGTCATTCGTCATGTCTGGTTCAGCGTGACGCAACATAAAGCACCAAAGTTCAGTAACAATTTCCCCACAGAGATAATGAGGATGAAAAAGATTTTCAAGGAGGACTCTTCCGATCTCCACTTCACCCCAAGCAAGACTAGAAGCGGTTACTACCATGAATGTCTTCACTGCATGAATTACAGAATAGTACATAGGCTGATAAACAAGTTCCTGGTTTTGGCTAGAACCATTTACTATAGGAGTTCGCAACACAAAAATAGAAGAATATACATCTTCATCCACTAGTATATCCAAAAGCCATCCCAGCTTTCTGGCAATTTCAGATCGGACATCATCTTCTAGATCAAGAGCGCTCTTTAAAAGATTAATAAACAAAGCAATGCGACCAGTGAACAATATTTTTGCTATATTCATAGCATTGGAACTTACAGAAAATATTGCATGTAACGAATTTTCTCCGTCTTTATTATCTGTTACTTCATCAATGGATCCCAAGTCACTGCCATTTCTAAACAACCAGTCCAAAATCTGGAACTTGTCCTGTTGATTCACTTGACCTGAATTTAATAGGCCGTTAAGTAAGTGCAAAGATGTCGGCTCCAGAATTTCTGCCAACACTTCACTTGCAGATCTCAAAGGTTCCAGCTTGCTCAGTTGGATTCTGAAGGTCAATATCATAACAACACAGAGTGTTATATCTTTGTATAAGGAAAATGCTTGGCACTGGTACTGAGAAATAATTCTTATAGCATTAATCAAATAAAATTTCACAGGAAGGAAAATTCTTTTGGCTTCTGCTGCAGAAACCGTTTCCTTTAGCAAAGCTGACCAAGTCCCAGCTGCACATCTTAAAGACTCGTTGGCAAGTGAAATTAGTGTCATAATAACACTTTCTATGTTCACCTTTACTGCCAAAGAACCCTTCCCCAGCTGAAGCAATGTAACTACACCTTTCCATGTCATATTCAATAGACTCACAAGACTACCACCATCATTAGCTGCAAGAACCCCCAATTCACATAACTTTTCAACTGTACATTTGATCACATTGATGACAGGATCTGCATTTTCAGCCTCCTTATTGTCTGTAATGTTTTCAACTGTAGTTTTCCCAAGGTAGATATTCCAGTTTACACCATCTGAATATACCCTGCACAGTCGAATCACTGCATCAAGCGTCACCTGTACTGCCATCAAGAGCACACGGTACTGAAGTTTGAATCTTCTGAATAGCAACCACAATAGAATTTTAATGAGCAAATGAGGAAATGTTCTTCAAAGAAATCATTGAAGTGTAAACAGTGTCTCAGGTATACTCATTGAGCCAGCGAACAAGTCAATCTACAAAAAGTAATATCTAACAAGGCAACATAGATGTTACTGAATCAGGGAATCACAAGAAGATAAATGCTACATGAATGAAAAGATATACCGTTGCAAGAATATATATTAAATATAAAAATGGAGAAAAAACAAGACGATAGAAGCTTGTATAGTGTAATGTCAATTCAATTTGAATATTTTGATTAACAAACACAAACAAAAAGAGCTCCCGTGGGAAGTTAGAAAGATTAATAGGGAGGAATAAAAAGCAGTAATCTGTTAAATGGAACTGGGATTTTCCTGGCTCGGCCTTCATTGAACATTTTGAGGTTGCAGACTTAATAGAAAGTATAGAAGAAGATTTTAATTTATCTTGGTGTTAGGTTGAGTCTTCTTAAGTAAAAATACATGCATTGGATGATTACAACATATGGAAACTCAAAGCATAAAAATGAAGACCCTTTACATATCCGAGATTTGGGCAAATACTAGGACGCCCATACTCTAGCCCAGGTAACATAATTTTTGTAGAAATTCCCAAGATTCCTAGAACATCCACTAAATAGGGAGAGTTGTTATTGTGGTACTAGAGCATGAAAACCTCATTTGACAGTGCAAATAACCACTGCCTACCGCAGATGTAGGTGCTTTACTACACTCAAGCCCACATTGCTCGGATTCCATTATAGAAGAAGTACTTACTTTAATACTTGTAACAAGGATAAAGGTATAAGACCCTCATGCCATCATCATTTATATCATATAATTCAAAAGAGGATCATTTATATCCAAAAAATACATCTAAATTATCAATATACAGATTTTTGAAATAATATGTCATCTATAAGTCACATCCAGGTACCTGTCTCTAAATCCTGTATACTTCTGAACCGAACCTCATATTCTAGATTTTAAAAGGAAAAAGACCTGACGCCTTGATGCATACCTGTGCTAGACACCCATTTCCAAGTCCAACCAACAAACCACCCCGTTGTTCTCTTTGTTACACATTTCTGCTATTATACTGATTTGATTCACTTACGAAGTTTCAAGCAAAGTTCAGGAGGATATTTAACTTAAATAGAAATAATTTTTTGATTCTCAAGAAACTTTGAATTTCAGAATTACTGAAAGTATGTATGAATTGTATGCTATTGACAATAAGAAAATAAAAAACAGACCAAGAGTTCAGAACCGTAACTTGCCAGTTTGATTCCTTGAAAAATAAAATCTTTCAAGTTTATGGGAGAAATATCAACTAACATATAAATCTCCACAACCAATCATTTAGCCGATCTAGAAAAGAGTCCATGAAGGAACAACAAACTTCAGTATCTCATGTCATATTTCTTAGCAACAATCTAAGAAATAAAGGAACTTCATTCGTATCTCCAATACAATTGTTACTGCAGACCTTATTCCTGATTTTTTTTTTTTTTAGTGAGAGAAAGTAAAGAGAAAATAAAATAGTTGACAACATACTCAAGTGGTGATTTTCATCATTTTATCTATGTAAATAATTAAATGGGAACCCAAAGTCACGCCCTTAGACTGTCTATCTTTATTGAAGCATAAAAATGCAATATCAAGAAAACATAAATTTGTACGTAGAGGATTTGAAACTGTTCTCCAAAAGGAAACATGCATCATATGAACTTAGATGAGAGAACTACATGAAAGCTATGGTCAATGCATGCATTTTTCATTACCTTTATTTCTGATACTGAATCTTTTATCAGAGTCAACTGTTCTGATATAAAATTCCCAAGGTTTAACATCAACTCTTTGTTACTGGCTACAGGATATCTTGCAGAAGCTGAATAACTAGCAGAAGAAAAGCTCAGCAAATCCACAAGCAACTGAAAAGAAGTTAGAAGATGTCAAAAAACACTTCAGTGATTTCAGGAACTGGGTGTGCTTTGCTGAAAGAATTCGTTCACATTATACATTGCAAAACCTCAACATCTCAGGTTCAAAACAAATTCAGTATTAAATAGCAGGTGATAAAACCCATTAATAGACGAAAAGATTGATGTCATGAGCTGCAATGATACATTCAATGAAGATTGGTAACAGCTAAAAGAAACCTTAAAAGGCAGGGGGAAAAAAAGAAGAAGAAGAAGATGCAGTAATAAAATTTTGAAAAGCATAACTTTTTTTAGATATGTTTAAAAGTAGCTTACACATGACAGCCTCCAATCAATCCGAGAGAGAAGAATAAAAAAAGAAAGGGGAATTGTAAAAATTGTTCATAGTTATGCTTTCATCTACAGATGGACCTCATTTTCTGGATTGTTAAACGGAAAGCTGTAAGTTAATATGTGAAGGAAGAAAAAATTGTTTCAAGAAAATGATAAACTGCTTCCTTCTCTGTTTCTCGTGGAACAGAGCCAATAAAGAGTAGGGAACAAGAATTTAAAGTTTCATCTGCAAACATCTCACAATTTAAATTAGAAACATGTAGTCCCAAGAAAATCAAAACTAAATGCAGATCATACATGTCCAAGTTTGGAGATTCAAACCCAATCTCTATTTTTAGAAGTTAAAATAGAGGCTGTTAGAGCTTAATTTCCAGCACAGCCTCTCTAAAACATAGAAATTCTTATCTTACATGTACAGAGTCCATTTGGATGTTCTTACAGTATTAGAAATGTTTACCTGATAGAAAAGGCTGTTGTGTTCCTCTTCTTGAGAATCCTCTGTTGACATCAGTGTCATCTTTAGATGCTTTCTGCACCATATGATTGCCTAAGATAAAAACAGTCAAGATCAAATTTATACATCCTCATTAGGGCAACAAAAACACACCATGTGCAGATAAGTACATCCCATCAGTGTGATCTACCTATTAAACAGACAACAGAAACAAACTTACTTTGGTTCCCAGACCAAGAAAATGTTCTAGGCATTCAGATACGTCCCAGTCCAAGTATTTTGCAGCCACATGCAAAATAGTCTTATTCAGGGTGCATTGTGATATATCAAGGCACGTAAAGTCTTCCCATAATATCTAATGATCAATAAGGTATATTACAAATAGCGATCAGAAATGACTGCAGAATAATGAATGATAAGATGCACAAACATATATTATTCCAAGTACCAAACTACCATAGATTTCTTCTAAGAAATGCCCAGTAATGATCTAAGAAATTTTAATATCAGAGCACTCAAAGAACAAGTAGGTGCAAATAAAGAATTGTAGAAACTTGGAAATTGTAAAAATTTATAAGCAGCGAAGCGGAGCATAAATATAACATTTTCGGATACTATTAAACTCTCAATGAGAGGATGCACTTCAGATTTCTCTTTTATATCTAACTCCTCCAATTCCATAAGCAGTTGTACACGATTCTCAACAACCTGCAAGATAAACAAAAGTTCAAAGACTATAGAGCACAGTTCTGAATTTTAATAGAAAAAAAAGAAAAAAAAAGGCACATAAAAGAAAACAAAAATCAAACACTGAGACTTCAGATGCCAACATAAAATGTTTACCCCCACATTTTTCCATCGCGTTTTACATTTACTTAGGTGAAATACCAAAATAAAAATAAGTGTATGACAAATTCGCACTTTCACCAACGGAAAAGGAAATTTAAATTATGGCACATGAAGGATAAAAAATCAATATCTCATATTCGTAAACTTCTTTTTTTTCCCCTCTAAAATCATAAACTTAAAAATTACGCCTCAAAACCCTAAGACTAAGCAACGGTGTGCTGGAATGCATCAAAAATAAATAAATGTGAAAAAATATAAATAACGAAATTTAAGTTAACATAAAGCTATTATAATGCTTACATCAGAAGATTTGACAGCTTGAATTAAGCTCTGCAAATCTCTACCTGAGCTCGATCCCTTCATTTTCAGAAAAACGAATTGAGCGCTCTCTGTGTGTGTGTGTGTGAGTGAGAAGGCTCCCTTTTATTTTCCCGCCATTGAAATGGTAAAATAACCAAATTGGGAAATTCAAAGCGAAATGAATTGACATAAGAGAAGATTAATTGCATCTGTAGTCCTTAAACTTTAGATACACTTACACTTCTATGTCTAATTTTGTATCTAGTTTTGACATTAAAGAATCGCTGACATTTCTGCTTCAATGAATCTAAGACATGGGCTATTTAGTATTTAGAACCAACGCGAGTTTGGGACTCTTTACTTTTCTTTCAAATTAAGTGTTGTCATATAAGTATGTGATTCTATAAATAAAACTAGTGTTAGTTCTATAGAAAATTGCATTATTATCACTTTTTATATTAATGTTATATTTCTTGATAATTGTGGTAAGTTCTTATTTCTTTCAAGAAATCTTGATATTCAACTATATGTGACACGTATTTTTACATCAAATACTGTCAAACAATGAAATTCAACTAGGTAAAGACAATCATATATACATTTAATAGCATTCTGTTTTTATTAACTAAAAGAAACATACATATTTTGCATGATCAATTTGTTATTTTTATATAACTTGATATATTCTGTATGTTATAGTTCTTGCTCTTCAAATTTAACTACTAGTTTGATCTTTTGCAAAATAATTTGCAACTTAGGATGGTTTTTTCCCCTTACTTAATACATCATGCATGCCATTTTATATGGAACGATAGTTAGAAAATTATAAGAGGTTGCATTACTAAATGAAACAACACACGTGCATATTACAAATTAAAGCAAAAGAGAACCCGAAGAGGGATTACAAAGAAAACTGACACAAACTCAACAAAAATTACAAACTAAGGTGATCCTGATCCACCACCAACGCCTACGCCGCCCAAACCTCCAACTCCTCCACCATCAACTCCACCAAGCCCACTTCCACCACCGAGCCCTCCAAGCCTGCTACCACCACCAAGTCCTCCGAGGCCGCTACCCCCGCCAAGTCCTCCGAGCCCGCTATCACCGCCGATTACTCCATACCCTCCAAGCCTGCTTCCACCACTGATTCCACCAACACCACCGAGAGACGGAATTGCTCCTCCCATCCCAGCATAGCCTCCCATTCCACCCCAGCCACCAACGCCCCCATATCCAAGCAAGTTTTTCTGATCCCCGACGCCAATTGCAGCCGGTGCAACTGCATTCTCCTTGTGTGCTATGTTCCTTGCCTTTGCATGCACAAGTAAAAATGCAAAAACAAACATGATTAGGTACAATTTCTCCATTTCTCTGCCTCTCATTTGAGGATACATTGAAAGGTTGACGAAAGGAGGCTATACACTGGCAGAGACAAGGGAGGGCCATACTGGGCCCTGGCCCAGGTCTGTCTCCGCCTAAGCAATGTTAAGAAATAAAAAAAAAAAAACATTTTTTAATGGGCGGCCCAGGAATCTTCAAATCCGGCACAGGGTCTTCATCTCCGGCCCAGGGATCTTCAATCATGGCCTAAGATGAATGAAACAATTAGCCCAAGAGAAACAAAAGGCAGAACGCAGGCCACACAAACCAGAAAGGCAATTGCTCTGCTCCAAGTCCTCGACCTTCGAACGAGAGACCCAACAGCCGGCAGCCTCATTTCCATTCCAAGCGGCAGTCACAGCAAGTATTCCGAAAAGCAAATGTTGGGCGACAGAGGAGAGGGGCAGAGGGCTTCTTCTTCATCTATTTTTCAGCTTCAATAGGTAATTTATTCTATCCCTAATTCCTAAATTGATTTTTCCCTAATCTAAGCAAATAGCCAAATACCTCTAACTTCCTTATATATATAGAGTTCAATTTCATATATTAGATATAGATATGTGATTAGGACATTGGGACATTTCTATGGGTCTGTGTGCAGTGCAACCTAACAATAGATTTACTTAGACGAACTCGCTTCAATTTAGTGAATTTTCTTTTATTAATTAATGCTACTGTTGGAAGTTAATTGCCTTGATTAATTCATTGTCTAAATTCCATTTTGTATAATTTTGTGTCATTCAGCTTCATCATTTTTGAGATGTTGTATATAGTATACATTGCTGCTAATGCCAAATGTTGGGTTGTGGTCAGGTCATATGGTCAAATACTCAAATTTCATATGTAGTCATGTAGAGAGTTCAAGTCTTTAAGAGCATATAAAAGATTCTTTTATGTTGGTTGAAGAAAATCACAAATTCAGTAATGAATAATGGTTGAATACTTGAATTAGGAATAGATTAGATAATTAGAATGGACTTTGAAAAAGGAGTTAAGAAATGAGAAGAAAATAATGAATAATGGTTGAAGGAAATCATAATTTTGTAAAGGGAATTAGGAATAAAATATATTTATAGTAATTTAGAATTGATTTTGAATTGATAATTAGTCATTAAATATAGTGGCAATTTATGCTTTGATGATTTATGGAGATTTGTTAGAATATGGTTGAATGTTGATTATTTGGCTTTTTGGCGAAATAAATTTTCCAATGGATTTTATTAAATACTTTGATTTCATAGAAGATGATGACTTTCTTACTAATAGTTTGATAATTTTTATTGAAAGAGAACTTGTTAGCACAATAGATATAGACTCTTTTATTAACGAATTTCCTAAAGTAAAAAATCGTTGGATCCAAATAACTTTTTAGCCTACTTTGAGTTGTTGCAGACTTTGTAATGCACTTGAGTTCAGTCTGCTTACTATTTTTGGGGAAAAAAAGGTTATATATATAGATATTTTTATTTTGCTTTTGAGTTTTCGATTCGACTCTCCCTACTGTTGTGTCCTGGCTCCGCCATTGAGGCTATATATATATTTATAGGCAAATGAGAGAAGGGACAGTTGAGGAATTGAAGAAACAAAGTAAATTAGGGCATTAAATTTTGTTCAAACAATATCTCGAGAAGGGCAACTCTATGAACAGTAGAGTTGGTTGAATCAAAAGAAGAGAAGAAATGAATTTGAAAAATTAATGTTAACGCAGTATAACACAAACGATGATTCGTGGAACCTATCACGCAATCCAACACTTTCATGCAAATTAAAAGGTAATCGGCAGCTGGAGTCCTATTTCGTGTACTCATCATGTGTTCAGTCTTATTCCATCGAATCATCAATTTCGTAATATATATGCATGGTTTGTTTGACTGATCGATGATTCAATATCAGAGAAGAAAAACAGTCACTTTCTGAATTCTAATTAAAACAAATCGACAGCGATAAAACTCGTACGATACTAATCATTTTTTTATTAGGCTTGAAACATGCATGCAATTCTTGCAACTACACTTGTTACAAGGTAAGGTTAGAGAGACCGGATATATATTAAATGTTGGCACATGGAAATATAAGGAATTATGGCTGTTCTTGTTTTAATATACATATATATATATATATATATATATATATATATATATCTAGTTTGGCACTTCCCCAAATTAAATGTCTTTTTTCCCCTTTTTCTTTTCCCTTGTCTTTTTGGCCATTATATTTTTAGTGATGCGACTCGTCATTAAGGATCTATCGCGTGATGGGTCATACATATTCAACTAAAGTTAAATTTGTCTTTAAACAATGTAAGTAGAGCTAACACTCAAGTAATAATATATGTGTAACTATATTACCAATACATTTTCTTCTCCATACCATAATTAAAACATAATTTTTGTAATTACACCCTGCACTAATTGTTTTACCAACATATCTCTGCCCTTAATTATATATATACACACACACACACACACACCAAGATTTCTATATAGATAGCTTAATTAAATAGAGAAATGGTCCAAATTGTATCCACGTCACAATCACTTCCCTTAATCCCTTCATTACTTTGGGCTGGAAAGGAAGTTTAATAAGTAATGTTGCAAGAATTCTTGGAATCAGGGTAGCATATAAACTAAAAAATATGGCAACGGGAAAATCACGTTCCACTTCTACGTTGGGCTAATCATGATTAGAAGAAAATATTAAAAAAAAAAAAATCAAAGGAATGATTTTACATTCATGTTCCACATAGAACTCTAATGAAATTATGCGGGTGCACTCATTAATCAATCCTTCATTAATTCTCAATTTAAAACACCTGTATTTTTTTTATGACTTACACCCAACTCAACTTTGACATTTATGCTAAAAAATGTTTGAGTACATATTCTATTTTCTCCCATAATTAAATATTATGATACGAGAGAAACTTAATTACAACGGATATATATTCTATGTGGTACATCTGACCAATAGTATACGTGTATCTCGTCATGAAAAATGTATCATGCACGATGTGCATCTGATTTGCCTACAATTTTTCTTACCCGATATATATGGAAAGATACAAATATACGTCTTACATGATACATCCTACGTAATGAGATGCACGTGTGTTATTGGTCGGATATACCACATATGATATACATCCGCTGTACCTATCTCGATTCTGAATCGTGTAGCTAAAATAAAATGATCATGATATTGAAATGACCCCTCAAAAAATCAATTTCCTCCCATTTTAATGAGTTCAATAAACATTGCAGATAAAAATGGTTTGAATAAGGATTATTATAGTTATTAATTTTTGTGAGAAAGAGACTTTGAGATGTTTTGGTTTTTCATCTTATTAATTCTTACTATAAATGAATTCGTTAGGAAGGTTGTGGTGTGTATTAAAAGAGAAGAAAAAAAAATGGAGAAAAAAGAAGGAAAGAAAGATAAGAAGGGAGAGGAGGAAATTTTCTATGGAGTCCATTGGACATTATTTATGGTGTCTAATGGATTATGTGGCATGATTTCATTAGACAAATTGGGGGACCCATCTCCTAATATGTCCAATGAGATCTTGCTACATAATTCATTGGACTCCATAGAAGAACCGGGGAAGGGAGGGGGAAAAGGCAAATATACAAGTTTAGAAGAGTTCTGCTATTTGAACAAAAGCACATACAAAAATTCTAACAAAATAACACATGGCACAATCCATTTTTTCAACACATCACATCACTTTTACATCAACACTAACTACATAAGATGCATGTCAATTTTATCACTCTTTTATCTATTTTTTTGTCCAACTAGAATTATTCTGTTCAGAATGATGGATATTTATGTCATTTACAATTATGGCCATTTCAGTAAATATAAAAAATATGGTGAGATTAATAAAAATTGTGGTATCAATATAATTAGCATTAATATATGGTGGATTATATTTTCTTGAGGATAACATTAAGCATTTTCCTTTTAATTATTTATTATATTTTATAAGTCCCTTTCTATAGCTAAAACACCTAGAGATTTTGTTACAAAACTTCTCATACATGTAACGTGCATTAATACACTTCATGTGCATTTATACAATTGCCACATAAAGTGGAAAGTTTTGTTACAAAGCTTTCGGAAGGTTGAAAATTTTCCTACATTATATATATGTAGTCCTTTTTAGTTTTTACTTAACCAGTTAAAGAAAAGTGAAATTAAAAATGTGGTCAAGAAACCTAGGCCTAAAAAAACGACTTTAAAAAAGATAAGCTTTGTGAAAACATATAGTACTCCCTTATCGTTCTTCTATTTTTATTTTAAAATGAAAATTCATCTAAACAATCACATTCACGTATGTGCTCTTCCGATCTCTCATGAGATTCAAATGTGTTGCATAAATCCCCATTAATAAAAACCTAATCAAGTCTTACTCACTCATATGTTTATGTCGGACTTTATAAAGTTTGTTTCTTCAAAATTTTGGAATAGAATTGTGAATATGCATTTAATTTTGTTGCTTTTGAAAATATAAGTTCTCGTTCTTCGTTGGGGAAAAAAAGGTTCATTTTTGCTTTAAATGATTATTATAATCAGAAATTTTAAAGCCCGTTATCTCCTTAAATCTTGCAAAAGATCACGGAAATTATTGAACCTTAATTTTGACACTTTCTATTTTTACAAGAATCTTATACATAAGATGGTCCAAATCTTGACCCTCTTATATTATAAGAAATAAATAACATTATACTTTCTTTAACCCATGCTCTATATATATATATATATATAACATTGCTTTAAACTCTCATTTCAACTTGTGAAAATGGAACAACTTGCAAAAACCACCCTGCTAGCCATTTTGCTCATCTCGATTGGTACGTAACTAGTACATTCATGTTTGATATGCAAAACTTGCATGATATATATTAACGCAAAAGTTTTTTACATATCATTTCATTATTCTTAATAATATGTAGTGTATAGTCCAAATGAAACTACTGAATATATAAGATTATATTTGTCCATATATATATATATTTTTTTTTTGTTTGCCATTCGAGATTTTGACGAGGGAATTCTGCAGTATTTGTTTATGTGGGAGAAGCTGAAATTCAATGTCAAGGAAAATGTGAAGATTTTTTCGATTGTGAGGAGTTTTGCCAAAGATCAGGTTGGAAGGCAGGCAAATGCTACCCACCTTTTTATCAGTACTGCTGTTGCACTGATCGATCGGTCCGTCGTTCTTAGTACCGTATCATCAAACATATTGCTAAATCTTTTCGAAGCGTACTATGTAAAATTTAGTAATAGCGTGCTGCCGTCGTGATCAATATATGCAAATAAACACTTTTCATGTTAATTGAAATTAGATATTTTCTTTTTATCATGACAACAAATTATGCGTTCTCTGTGTTTTCTCATGTGTATAGAAGTGTAACAATATTGAAAATTTCTTTCAGAGTTCAATTTATAATATTTACATATCAAACATGTTGAAATAAACTTTCGTGAGGCAATTGACGCACACAAGGTGATAAACTTCGACCCCTTTTTCCATTTCTTTAAAAAGAGGAGGAAGAGAGAGAAGACCGAGACATCACAAAAAAATGTATCCATCTCTCTCATTCGGTGCACATTTTTATATTGGAAATGCTCTTATATTGAAAATAATGCAGATTTAAATAAAATTAAGACCTCGACTAGATTTTTATAAGGCAATTGGCCCATAATTTAGGATGGTGTCTTTAGTGCTATTTGAGTAAATTTATGCGGACGTTTCTCATTTTGGGCTAAACTAAGGGTATGTAAAAAAAAGGGGACCGGTTGAACCGTCCTGAAACCGAACCGAATGAGCCTTTCCGGTCCTGGCTTTGGGGCCAAAATGACCGGTCCGGTCCGGTCCAGGGTTTTCTTTTGAAAACCCAGAAAACCGGTCAATGACCGGTTGACCTTTTTCTTTTTTTTTTTTATTTTATTTAGTATATAAATTGAAACACAATTTTCACTTTTCATAATACCTAAGAGGTAAGAATCAAAATTATTTCCTTTACATAGTCATTTGTAAAAATGTCCATCATATTTATACGCCCCAATTATTTTACATTTTTACAAAACTTTCAATGTGGGATAATCATTTAACTTAAAATTAAATATAAATGACTAAGACAATTATTAATTTGTCTCAAAATCCACAAAATTTCTTTTACATAGTCACTTGCACAAAGGCTCATCTTATTTATAAGCTCCTATCATATTACTTTTTTACAAAACTTTCAGTGTGAGACAATTAAAAAGTTAAAGTAATACCACTAAATTTCTTTTTCAAGTTGAAGTTTTTTGGCTAATAAACTTCTTTAAAAATCATCATTATTTTATTATTTTCTAAGCAATAGTCAAGAATAATTGTGTTAAATATAAGGTTACCAGAATTTGTAGCATTGTAAAGATTTTGTTGAAGAAAATTGTTCAAATTTATAATATGTTTGTTGACTCTATTTAAGTTATATGCTATTATTATATAAAAAATATATATTTATATATACATATGGAGAATTGTGCTTATACATCTTCTCATTTATTTAAGTGGTTTTCTTATTGGTAAAAAGTGCAAAATGGATTTTCTTAATTTTATTTTAAGTGGTAAGTGTTATTTATTTTTGACAATTACATCATTTTTGTAATATTTAATCCCTATAAATGTATAATAAAGTTAGAATTATCCATCTTTTGCCTTTTGAAAATATCAAAATTGTATCGTAAAGTTGATAAAATTATAAAGTAGATATAATATTTATGATTTTTACATTTATTTTTCAATTTAGGATACATATTTCAAATATTTAATAATTTTAGATTTGTTAAAATAAAAAAAATGAGAAATACAAGTAAGTTTAGTACTTCTATCTTACGGATGCATGTTAATACTTTTGTTGCACATAAAATCTTTCTATTTGTTTATTCTAAACTTTGTTTATATGTGTTTTTACATTACTAAGTTTATAGAAAATTTTTTTCACAAGCCCGGAAAAGCATGAAAAAAACTAAATTCATTACCCGAGCCCGAACCGAGACTGAAAATGTTTGGGCTTGCCATTTTTGGGACCGGGACCGAGACCGAACTGAAGATATTTGGTCCGGTCTTGGTCCTTCAAAAACCCAAGACCGAAACCCGTTTGTACAGTCGTAGGCTAAACTTACATAAACACATGAAGCAATGTCTTTAGCACCCGTTATAAATGACAAATTGATACAAATAGCACCTTATGATGAAGCCAAAGGATAATAAATAATTTTGAGTAATGATACACCTCCCTGTCTGGTTAATTTATCCGTTGGTAATTTTACCCTAAAAATTTTAAATCTCAAATAAGTCAAGTGTTTTAATTGACAGTTTTATCATCCAACTTTTCACCATAAAATGCCTTAATTTTTATTGATCAGTAACGGTAAACAAATAGGGAAGTTTATCAGTATTCAATAATTTACCAG
Organism: Nyctanthes arbor-tristis; assembly: GCA_963692815.1. Taxonomy (NCBI): domain Eukaryota; kingdom Viridiplantae; phylum Streptophyta; class Magnoliopsida; order Lamiales; family Oleaceae; genus Nyctanthes; species Nyctanthes arbor-tristis. The sequence goes on along the minus strand of CAVNYN010228036.1, from coordinate 21,637 downwards.
GTGGTCCTTTTTTATTGTCCTTTTACCTTCAATTGAACCTTAAAACCTGGAACAGACAAGTCAATCTTGTTATGCATCTGCCTAAAAGATACTCCCAACATAGACAAAAATGGATATGTTAACTCCCATGTTTTCAACAAATTCTTCATGATCATTTCATTTCTTTACATGTAATGTAACACAAGAACAAGCAAGAGTCAAAACGCTGAATATAATTAAATCCCTAAATCAATCCTTTTTTTTTTCTCTAGCTTTTAGCATTGCAATGTATTATTCAGTTGAACCCCATATTGGCATTAGATGAAGATGAGTAAAGCAATGATGAACCCGAGAAGCTCGTGTTTCCGCTTCCCCCGTACAAGCTTTTCACTTGTTGGTTTGGACGACGATGTTGCAGTAACTCCAGTCGGGTTCTTGTTTTCGTGATTTTCCGGGGTAGGAGAGTCCTTTAGGAGGACATCAACTTTTGCATACTCTTCTCTGTCATTCTTGATTTCTTGGAGCATTGCAGCAACATCCTTCATAGTAGGCCTTTCGTCGGGGATGGAGTTTACGCACAACAAGGCTATGCCTAATGCTTGCATCATTTCTTCAATCTCGGACTCCGGTCGGGACAGCAAACTCGGATCAAGAACTTCGAGTCCTCCCCGTTTCTGCCTCACCCAATCGACAACGTGAAGTCCATCTGGTATTGTTGGATCAATGGGTTGTTTTCCGGTCAAGACTTCCATTACTACGACACCGTAGCTATAGACATCAGTCTTTTCTGTGACCTTCATCATGTAGCCATATTCTGAAGCAGAACAGTAACAAAACATTCAATCCCTTGTAATTAAATAGGCATTTGAACATTCAGAATAAAGAAAGATATATTGTTACCTGGAGCGATGTATCCATACGAGCCTGCGATTGTATTTGATGACCGGCCAAAATCACCGTCCTCAACAAGCTTGGCAAGGCCAAAGTCCGCAATGTAAGGCTCGAATTCTAGACCAATGAGAATGTTATTGGCCTTGATGTCTCTGTGAACAATTGGAGGCACACAATCATGGTGTAAATATGCAAGTCCTTGAGCTGCCCCTAACAAAATTTGGAACCTCAGGTCCCAGTCGAGTGGGGTACCGCTCCTCTCATGTAGAAGACTGCCTAAACTCCCATTAGGCATATAATCGTACATGAGCAATCTAGTGTTTTTATTCCAACAGCAACCCAAAAACTTGACGATGTTTTTATGGCGAATTGAACCGAGTGTTTTCACTTCTGCTGAGAATGAATCACGAGCCCCGGACTTCTCATCTCTGCATCCGTTAGTTGAAGAAAGTGTTGCCGGCCATAGTTTTTTCACTGCTATGACTTCCCCGTTATCCATATCTGCACGATAGACAACTCCCGAACATCCTTTCCCGATGACATTGGAATCAACCAGGCATCTCAATATGTCTTGTACTGAAAAGTTGAGCTTCTGGAATGGAGTGAATTGCCAGGGCAAAGAATCTCCGATTTCTGATTCATCATCACCCCTAATTGTTCTACGAGCTCGAATCACTGCAATTATGCCCATTGCCACAGATCGCTATCGTCATAACAACGAGCACTATAATGGCCAATTTGAACCCCCTTGACCTCCCCATTTCACTGCTCTGCTTAGCCACTCCTAGTCCTTTAGGATCTTTCAAGAAGCACGAGTCCCTTCCGGAAGAACATAAGCCTACATTTCCAGCAAGGTCTGATTCTGTCAACTGCCGGAAGAGTTTTTTGTCAGGAAGAAAACCCGTGAAATTATTATATGAAACATTGAGAGAGATGAGATTATCTAGGTTGGCTAGTGAACTCAGATCCCCCTGGAAATTGTTGTGTGAAATGTCTAACATGGAAAGCTTGTTAAGGTTAGAAATTTGGACTGGGATTTCTCCTGTCAGTCCATTGCAACTCAGGTTGAGAGCAATTTCAAGAGATTCTATTTTACATAATTCCAGAGGAATGCTGCCAGAAAGCTGATTGCTGCTAAGGTCAAGCAGCTGGAGACTTGAACAGAGGCCGAGTGATGGAGGAATTGGTCCAGAGAATGAATTCTTGTTCAGCATTAGCTTGTTCAACGAAACAAGACGGCCCAAACTCGCTGGAATAGGACCGGAAAAGTGGTTACCCGAAACATCAAGAACTTCAAGCCCCGATAATGATGACAGTGAATTGGGCAGGGGACCTTGTAATGCATTATTACTTATGTCCACCATTTGTAACTCTGTGCAACTTCCAATTTCATCAGGCACTGGCCCGGAAAGCCGATTTTCGGACAACTCAAGAAAATTTAATCTCTTCAACCCTCCAATTTCCTTTGGGATTCCGCCGGTAATCCTGTTGTTTCCAAGTCTGAGTCTCACAAGGGAACTAGAGTTGCCAATTTCTGGAGGCAGTGTACCCGAGAGATCATTAGAAAGCAACAAGAGCTTCGTAAGGTTTCGCAGTTGAAATAAACCCGGAGGCACGATACCGGTGAGGGAATTGTGAGTGAAATCTATTGATTGAAGGTTGCTACAACTAGCCAAACTGGGAGGTATACTCCCTTCAAGCTGGTTCTGCCAAGCCAAAAACACTTCAAGTCTTGACAAATTTCCTATCTCACAAGGAATTAAACCTGAAATCTGATTCGAGTCGAGCTGCAACTCGACTAGACTTCTAGCATTTGCAAGAACCGTAGGAATCGAACCAGACACATTATTATCACTCAGCATAAGTTCATGAAGCTCAATCAGGCCACCAAAAGACCAAGGTATAGTACCAGATATTGAATTCAATGACAAATCTATAGACCTTAACTTAGTGCAATTACCAACCTCCTCTGGAATTACCCCAGCAAGATTATTCTGCCACAATAACAATTTTTCGAGCCTTGACAAGTTACCAATCTCTTTTGGAATCGAACCAGATAAACTATTCTCATACAAATACAAGTTCACAAGCTCAGAACAGTTACCTATTTCAGGTGGGATTTCACCAGACAGCATTGTAGTGTATATGGAGAGTGTCTGCAGCTTCTTGAGCTTACCCAATGAGGCTGGTAAAGAACCCGAAATCCGCGTATCAGCGAGGCCTAAAACTGTCAAATTGCCACAGTGCTCTTCCGATCTCATCGGGGATTTTTCCTGCGATATCTTTGTTACCGCCGATTCGGACCACTTCAAGACTTGACAATTGGCCTAATTCTGAGGGTATGTTTCCATCAAGCTTGTTATCAAACAGCAAGAGGTTCTTCAGGGCTTGACAACTGCCCAACTCAACAGGGATTTTTCCAGTCAATTCATTTGAGTTCAAAGTCAAATCTTGAAGCAATTGAAGTTTCCAAATGGTTGAAGGGATTGTATCCAGTAGACTATTTGAGCTAAAATCAATGACTCTGAGTGAGGCACAGTTACCAATTTCTGGGGGAATAATCCCAGTGATATTTGCATCAGAAATCACCAGTTTCTCAAGAAATTTAAATGAAGAAAGATTTGAAGGCAAAGGGATTTCAAGAGGGACTGACACAATATTAATTTCAGTAACAAACCCATCTGAATTGCATGTTATGTAACTCCATTTGCATGGTGTAGAATCAAGCAAATTCCAGTTGGAAAAAGAAGCTGGTGGAGAAGAAGAAGAAGAACTATGGACCCATGAAAACAGTAAAGAACCCTCATGGGTGGTGGCACCGCCGCCGCCTCCACCACCACCACCCACGGCGGCGACGGCGGCAGAGGAGAGAAATGAGAGAAGGGTCAGTACAGAAATGAAAGAAAAGAACAGAGGTGAAAAAAAGTGATTTTTTTGGAAACTGTAACAAGATTTCTGCCTCGAGCTTGGGAGAAACATTTGCCTCAATTTCCAAAACTTTCTTCTCGGGTTTGCATAACTTGGGTTTTGCTGTTTCTTGAACTGAACTCAAACTCAAACAAGAGAAAAAGACTAGAAAATGCTCTCTCACCCACACTGCAAGAAAAAAATAAAATAATACTACTAGTAAAGAAATGCAGGCAAAGAAAGGAATCCATAGAGATTGGAGAAACTGCAACAACCCACCATTGTTACACGCAGTACTATGTGTGCTTGTCTACATTTATATTTATACAGCATATAGATACAGATATATACATTAAATAATAAATGTGCTTGTTGGGGTGGGGTGGGTGGGGTGGGGTGGGGTGGGAGAAGAGAAACACTTGTCAAACTGAGTTCAATTACGGGTGGGATGGCTAGTATGGTTGTTTTCATGAGCTCTGATGGCAGTAAAATGGAAGAAGTCTAAAATTGATGAATAGAGCCAATGGACACCGCCAGCTTCTGCAACCACTTGTGTTTTTCTTTTCCTTTTTCATACCTTTAATTGCTCCATGACTCTGTTCTAAGTATTTTAACTCAAAGATGCACTCATCTCGACGTCTTGTCACTCCTCACATTTTATCACGTAATATTGTTTGTGTGTGTCTAATCTCAGAACGATCTCAAAAACTTTTCACGTCTTATATACTCTTTAAAATATTGCTTATTCATTAATGTTTCTCTTTTATTTATTTCTACCAGTGACAAATATAATAATTATAAGTAATTATATTAAATGATCTATATTTAATGTAGAAGATATACATTAATTAATATTTATAGTGGAGTTATCATTTAATGAAATTGTGCTAATAGATATACGGGAAATAGTCACTCTTCGAGACAGTTACTAGTTTCATAAGTTGTATCCATCCTGAGAAGATTACGATAATTACATTTACATTTCCACACAAATATGTGTATTTTCATCATTATCAAGGTCAATAAGAATAATTTTCTTCAAAATAAAAAAAAAAGGTCAACAAGAATAACTACGACTTTTTACACTCGAATCTCTTTTAGACGTGCGGTTAGCATTTATTATCTGAATGTTATGTAACTTTCTTTCATTTTGGACAACGACACAAGTGAAGCTTCACATAGAGGTTGCTAATTAAGCAACAAGTTTGAACATTGAAACCAAAGTTATAAATGAAAATTTTTCTAACTCATTCCTAACATCTCAGATCAGGGTAAAACATGCATGTACAATCTTGGAACTTACTCTGCCAATTTACCCATCTACTTGCGCAAGAATGTCTTGTTTAAGGTTTTTCTATCTACTGTTTGAATGTTCAAAAACCAGCTTTTGTACCCTTGTAGTGAAACCACTATAAACTACACAATATTTTTTAATTGGATTGCATGTTCTTAAATTTTATTATTAGTTACTGCATTTACTTTCTTATTAACCACTTTTTTCCTATCATATTTTCAGTCACGACCTATTATTGGCTAGCATATCTAGTATTTGCTAAAGGTTTTCATCCAAATTTTTGTCAAAAATGTCAAATATTTCAAGTAAAAAATAAAAACTATTAATTGCATTCATTACTTTTCATTGAAAGTATGCTAATAAAAGATTTTGGATAAAAATCAATAATTGATGCAAAAAAGGGCTAATTGATATATATATATATATATATATATATAATTATGAAAAAGAATGAGAAGAAAATGTTAGAAATGCAAATTTAAGAATAATAAAGTTGATTTTTTCTACGACGACGACGACGACAACAACAATAATAATAATAATAATAAAAGCTGATGAACTATTAATATAAATAAAATATGGTACATTTATTAGAAAATCTAGTGCTAATTAATGGCAAATATTTTAGTGGAGCTAGCTATCATTTATTTAATGATTGTGCGGTCTAATAATAGCCGTTGTTGGTTGCATAATTCATTTGACCGTAACAAATTTGAGGATTAGACGTATAATTTCATAAATAAATACATTTTTTACTAAGTAGCAAGTCATTTGTAGCAGGTTATATAGATTACAATGAGAATCAACACTCCATCACTACTACAAAAAACCACAATAGGCGTCGGTTTTAATGAGCATTACGCGTCGGTTCTGGTGGCGACACTAGCGGCAGCGACGTGAATTGTTCTGTTATACACGTCGATTGCTGGGCGATGCCTAAAGTACAAAAAACTCGTCGGTTGTATATAAAAAACCGACACATATAGTGTTTATTTAAAGAAATAAACGCAAAAATATACTATAGGCGTCGGTTCTTAAATAAGAACCAACGCCTAAAAGCTATTTTTTTATTTTTTTTTAAAATATGATATAGGCGTCGGATTTTATATAACAACCGACGCCTCTTAATTTTTTTTAGTATGCATGCAACATCATAAGAAACTATTATAGCCCTGCGGGAAATGTAAAACAGCAAACACAACATCCAACAACAAACACAGCATCCAAAGCTAATAAGAAACAGAACCAACACATGCAAATAATCTAACTACAAAAAATAGAAACACTCACAACCACATATCCTAAGAATTGAATAAATTAATTTAGACCACTATAAATCAAATACTCTAAACATTATAACAACTATATTTCCACCCAAATCATCACAATCGAATTTGTCTAACTACATTCAACAATAAGGTCAAAGGTAAGTTATAAATTGTGAAAAAACATTATGTCATTAATGAACCGTTGAAATAATGTACACTAGCTAACTCTTGAAATGTACATGTTTGCATGAAAATGTATCATGCATAGATAATCCATATTTCAAAACAAATAAGATAAAAGATTATACACAATAGTCGATAAAGTACTTGGCCCACATATCTCGAATCTTGTCTATCTTCGCTTGATCATACGATTCAACATTATATGCCTACAACAAACAAAAAGAAATATAATAACTTTCTTAATAAAATATATACATGTAACTTTAGAAAATTCTTAGTTTCGATAAATATTTATACCTTCTCAAGATATTCTGAACTACCAGAACATTATGTGACTATATCGTACATATTTTTCATTACACAATAGCCACACTCATTGGATCCCAGTTGCTGAGTACATTAAAATTTCCAACGAGTTGAAAATTAATATTAGCAATTAAACCATTAAAATTTGAAACTCTAATATATAGTTATTGTAACATGTAGATAATAATTTTCATACCTTAATTGATTTCCACATGAGACCGGTCATTCTTATTTTCCCATATGCCCACAATGTTCTAGCTATCCTAAAATTGTAATATGTGTGTGTGTAAAAGTTAATAAACTCAAACTTAATTACTCAAAAGACCTTAAACCAATTAAATTAATCCGCGTGCTTCCAAAATTCAAATTTAAAAATATATTATAAAATAATCCAATTATAAACGATACCAAACGAAACATTAGTTATTAATAATTGCTTACATACTCAAATCCGCCCTGATATGAAATGTGCACATATTATCCTCCAGAGAATCCAAATAGTACACCGTATTACGCTGAAAGCATAGCACAAGCAGTAGCCAGTGGTTTCTGCAATATTTTATAATAATATAAGTTTGCATATGTTAATCACAAATATTTCAAATTAAGCGAAAGCATGTTTAAAAAAAAAAAGTAGATTAAAATATGTAATGGTTTTTACCTCTGATGATACAATATTAGAATGTACTTCTTGTCCGTCAAATTTTCAAGTGCGCTGAGCATATAGTTAAAGTCAGGCCCCTCACAAACTTGAAAGTGAATAGCCGCAGTCGTCGATGGACAAAGAAACCTGATATTTGTAATCTCGAATTGGTTGCATACCTGATGTAGGTACCTGAAATACATTACATCAGTAGTGAAATGTCAAATAAAAGATTATATAATGTAATTTAATATGAATAAAGAAGTCTTACATTTCCCAAATTTACAAAATAGATACGTTCAGCCATCACATCTTGAGCAGATCGGCGATATTGTCGACCGAAACATGAATTGTATTGACCTTATCGACGGGATGGTGAAACACATTCACATCCATCGGCACATCAATGAATCCATAGAAAGGTGCAACCTAGCAGCCATGGTGTGCAACTTTTTAAGAACGGGACACAGAGATGCCAATATTGCTATAACATCCAGCAAAAATTTACAATAAACTTTGCTAAATTATAAGACGTATGTTCTTTTTGTAATAAGTGGAGAGTGTTAGTTTTGCCAAATTTATAGGACATTTGTCATTTTTATAAATAATGGGTTGTTTTCTTGCCAAGTATATAATGCACATGTCATTCTTGTAATTGATAAATGAAGGTATTCTTGTCAAGTGTCAAAATCATGCTATTTTTATAATTAATTGCTAATATAGCCAAGTGTCTAGGACACTTGTTAGATTTGTTATTAGTGGATTTCAATGGCTAGTTAAATACAATTAATTCCTAAACTCTATAAAAGGCCAATTGATTCAAAGCTCCATCCACCCACACCTCGACCCATGCCTCCACATCCCTTTACCCCTATAAATATATATTGTTCCCTACTTATAAAGATCTAGTATTTAATTGGAGATCGGAAATGAGTAGATTATTAATAAGAAAGACTATAGAGAGGGGAAAATCAAATTAAAAAGGTGAGTAACACATGTCTTGGCCCTCCTCCTTCGAAACTTATGCCTTCTTTAATTCTCTTTGGTATTCGATAGTACGTAATTACTTCATATGTTCCTATTGTATTGCTTTGACATTTGATATATAAGTGTGCACACTTGTTATTGGATAAACCTTTGTTATTGCTCTTGGGTCTCGCTAGTGGCGCTATCTACCCGTGTTTGAATTGTATTTGTATTGCTTTATGGTACTATGACCTTGCTATGTGGTCTTGGCCATTTGTACATTTGTATCATATGGCTTTCGGGTATAAGCTAAACTAGTGATGTGCACGAGGTTTGTATCTTTGTCATCTGTTGATCTTCCTTGTATTGCTTTCCATTATGAGCCAATGTATGTTGTTATTCACTGAGTACTCTGTACTCACCTCCTATCGTTTACAATTCTGTTAGGAATGGCAATTGGGCAGGTTCTGGGCGGGTATGTCTTCCCCGTCCCCGCCCCGTACCCAATTCAATCGGGTACAGGGCGGGGGTGATTCGGGGCGGATACAAAAAAATACCCGTTACCCGCCCCGTTAAGAAATAACTAAAAAAATATAAAAAAATGGAATTAAAACTACATAAAAAGTCATCCTAAGTATCATATCAGTTTCCTCTTTGGCATCTAGATTCGAAATTTCATAGAGAATAAAATATTTTTTTAAAAAAAAAAGAGAGACCGGGTATCGGGGCGGGGCGGCCAAAACCCGTCGCCGCCCGATAAGATTTCGAGGCGAAAAATTTCACCCTGTACCCCGCCCCGATACTTAACGGGGAAGGTAATGGGGTGGGTACTCTCGGGTATCAGGTAATACCCGTCCCATTGTCATTCCTAAATCTTGTAGGTATTAAATTAAAACTATGTAGCCGGATCATCCCAGGTAGAGGAGATACATGTATGTGATCGAGATTTTGGCCAGTGGCCGATGTTTCGTTATAGGTAGCCCATAATACACTTAATTATCAGAGTCCGCAGTGAAAACGTCTCAATACTTTTGAATTGTATTTGTAAGGTCTCGCCCTCGATTATGGACTTGAGATACATGTTTAAATGCTTCCGCTATTGTTGAAATTGGGGGCGTGACAGTTACAGCGTCAACAAGACTAGGCCGTGCTGAAGAGACTTCAACACTCACGGGCAGCTCAACACTCGAGGGCTCATTGTCTTTTTCCTTGGATGCTAATTGCTCCACTATCTCCGGCTGTGGTTACAATTTGATTGAGATCGGAAGAGCACAGGTAACACAAAATGCAATGAAGATAGGAGCTTTTATATAAGTTCAATTCATTACCTCTGGTGGCAACACTAAATGTACAGCCACTGAGTGAAACGCCTTCAGCTACATCAATTAACTACTACTGAAATGAATTTGACATCTGGAAGATTCAAGTTCAATACTTCAGGATATATAGAGTCAACTGACACTTTGCAATAACCGGGTAGTGGCTCTTGACCGTGCATCACCATACCAACCTCGGGTGGGTAAACCATTCCGACTCCTACAATTGTAATCACACCGTCACATACAAGGGCGAGACTTCGAATATTCAACACAATTGAACAAAATAACGTTAGTTGTAAGAATTGAAATGAAATTAATGCAGTCAAAGATATTACAACGCAATACTAAGTATCTCTATGTCATGATATGGCGGGGGATCGACTGAGTGGCCACTACTACGGGTCGGCGGCAGTAGGTATTTCCATACATCCAACAAGATCCGGTGGTACTTCTATACCAAGGCGTTGGAAGATCTGCGACTGTATCCTATCGAACTGGGCCTGCATCTGTGTCATAGTATCATGCCTCACTCGCTCAGTGATGATCGCAGTGACCTCTGCTGTTATTACCTGCCTAAGATCATTGATCGACACCAGCCCACTTTGTCTTCGCCTCGGCTCTCTAGGTCTACCGTACATGTCCCTCACAGTGACGTAAACCATAACCCCTCAGTTGGGCAGGATGCTTCTCATTGCCTAGAGCAACCGTCAAGATATCCCAGTGTCTCTTTGAGACAAATTTTTCACTGCTGGCATCCTCTTGCATTTCTTTCTGTTTGAAAGATCGGAAGAGCGTCGTGTATCAAGATACATATAAGTGCACATAAGTTGATGTAATGAAAAAATCAATAGTGCAATTTATACTTACAATTTAGAGATTTTACCAAACACAACGTTTACATCTTGAATTCTTTCATAAATATATCTTCCTGTTAACAGCAAACGGATCACTCGAGTCTCTGTTTTCCCATTAAAAATCTTTTTCTTCTTTCAATATGGGTGGTCATGAGGGAAAAATGCTCGATGACCCATGAACACATTTTTCTTGCAATTATTCAACCAAAATTCAATTGTCTCATCTTCACAAATGGGGCATACTTTGGCTCATTTGGTAGTATAACCTAACCGGTTACCATATATTGGAAAGTCATTTATGGTGTAAAAAATCATGGCCCGCAATGTAAAATGCTTCTGGTCATATGCATCAAACACTGACATGCCTTCGTTCCACAACAACCTCAAATCGTCAATGAGTGGTGCGAGATACACATCTATATCGTTACCTGGCTGTTTAGGCCTCGAAATCAACAATGACAACATGATGTACTTCTGCTTCATACACAACCAAGGAGGAAGATTGTAACATACCAAAAGAACTGGCCAAGTACTATGTCAACTACTTATATTACCATGCAGGTTCATTCCATCTGTACATAGACCAAACCTAAGATTCCTATCTTCTCCACCAAATTTAGGGAACATCCTGTTAATGTTCCTTCACTGGGGAGAATCAGCCGGATGTTTAACTTTTTCGTCTTCATTCCTCCCATCGATATGCCATCATATTTTGTTCGCATCCTTTGCATTCGCAAACAGGCGCTTGAATCTTAGTATTACGGGCAGATACCATAACACCTTTGCCGGAGGGCCTTTCTTCTCACTTTTATCATTGCTGTCATTTCTCTTATACCGCGATGCCCCACACTTTGGACACACGTGCAAGTCTTTATACTCATGCCGGTACAAGACACAATCATTTGGATATTCATGAATCCTCTCAATTTCCATACCCAATGGACATAACAATTTTTTTGCCTCGTGGTCGAGTTAGGAAGCTCGTTATCTTTGGGAAGCATGTCTCTTAGAAGTTCCAATAACCCCGTAAAACTCTTGTCACTCCACCTATTTTTTTCTTTCAAGTTATACAATTTGAACACGGCAGATAACTTTGTAAACTTACTACATCTAGGAAACAAAGGTTTTTTGGCATCGATAAACATGTCGTCAAAAATGTGAGGAGTCTTTATGAAATCATCATGTATATCACGCATCATTTCATCTATCTGATCATTCTGGATAATGTCATCTTTTCTACCCACATTAATCTCATCACTCTTGTCTACAGTGTTCTCCTCCTCAGCACCTTCATTGTCACCAGTGCTCGTCCTATGAACCAAACTCTCACTATGTCAAAACCACCACTTATAACCTTTCTTAAAACGGTGTCTAATCAAATGGTTCTTCACTTCCATATAACTATGATATTTTTTTATATTCTTACAATCACGGCATGGACAAACTATCAATACTTCCCGCTTCCATTTTTTATTATCCTCGGCAAACTTTACAAACTCTTCAACCTCATTCAAATATTCCAATGAAGTACGACTCCCATACATCCAACTACAATCCATATATATCTCACAACCTATTGAGATAACCAATACAGGAGTTATTTATTTTCAACATTTATTTGTACATCAATATTGTTTGTTTTTACTTATTCATTTGTATCACAAAATTAATCAAGCAATTTTTCACAATTTGATTTTCTTAAGTTATATATTTATCATGTTACTTACATATTTAGTTCTATTATGTTACATACATTCACTAGAACCAATTCATATTTACCAAATAAAACAAATTTAGAATTATAATGAAAAACATTTTTCATTATTCGAGTTTCTTAAATTATTTAGCATGTTAATTCAAAGTTTATTTTTATAACGTTCTCCATTTTAGAATTTTTTTATTATTTGATTTTCATTATTTACTTGAAACTCAATATTATTTGTTAATTACGAATTGGTCATTTGTATCATAAAATTTAAAACACAAATTTTCTTTATTTTATTTTTTAAAGTAATTTATCCACTTAATTGCATGTTATTTACATAATAAACCAACTCAAAGAATTTTTATATTATGTAATTTTCTTAATTTATTTATCTATATTTACATTATGTAAATAACATGTTATCTACTTTATATAATTTATTTACATATAATTACATTACGTATTTAACATGTTATTTACATTATGTAATAATAATACTTAATTGCATGTTATTTACATTATGTAATTTGTTTAGCTATCAACACTTTTCGACGCATACACTAGTATCACATGTTTACTTATCCATATCTCTAGCCAATTCATGTATTACACTTTGTTCTTTGTTAGGCATTTTATCAAACGCATAGTGTGCAACAATTTCCGATCTTCTACAAAAACCCCAAAAATTCATACAATCTAACTATATCATGTGAGCCCACAACAATGTGAATAAATATATTTAACAAATAATGTCCAAAAAATTACTTACATCCACTAAAATCAACAAATTCATGATTACTAAATATATACAAACACAAAAGTTTTATTGCTCAAATTGTAAACAAATTCTATCATTATTGCAAATTAAATAACAAAAAGAGAATAGTTACCTTCAAAATACTACGAAAAAATAGAGGATAAGCTACCAAAAACCGGATATAAGCTTGAAATGGAGAAAATACAACACCATCGCACCGCGCCGCGAACGTCTCCCGCCGCGGTCAACCGCTAGCTGCAGCCTCTCAATAAGGTAACGCCTTCGGGTGGAAGTGACCGGAGGGAGATCAATGGGATTTGGAAGCAGATCTTGCAATGAGTTTGGGTTAAAGTGAATCGCGAAGTGTGCTCTTCCGATCTGGTAGAAATGAGCAGAAAATACACAGATTTATGAGAAATATAAGGGTTATAGGTGTTGGTTTCTATTCGAAACCGACGCCTATAACGCCTGGCGTCGGTTATCTTAAGGAACTGACGCCTAATATTGAGTGTAGGTGTTGGTTGTAAATTTACAACCGATGCCTATAATTTCAACATACTTTACACGTCGGTTCTTAAGGGGAACCGACGTGTATGTTTTGAAGTTTAATTTCAAAATTGTCACCGCGTCTTGTATAGGCGTCGTTTATTACAAGAACCGACGTGTAATATGGATTTTTATTTCCAATTATGTAGTAGTGCATGGAGCATTACATTCTAACTTTTTCTAGTCTTCTAAAATGATTACTGTTTTTATATGAATATCGTGTATATATCTTTGCTTATCTTGTTGGAATATGAGGAAAGCTTTATATAGTAAAGGTATATAAGAGAAATGTTCAAACCATAATATTCAAGTTCTATAAGAAGAATAAGTACTTTTGGTACAAGCTACAACAAGAATTTGTTTTTTTGTGGGTGGGGATGTAGGGGAGTACTTACCTTCCAATTATTTTCACCTATTTTATTTATGTTAAAAAAAGGAAAAAAGTCTAATTATAGTTCTTTATAAATGTATTGATTTTAGAAAAGGTAAGGGTTTAAACACCATCTTCAAAATTAAATGCATTGATGAACTTTAATTTATGTATCACATCATCGTTTTAATTTGTCATAGATTTTTTTTAAATACTTTATTAGGCATATATAACATATAATAATGAAACAAAACTAAACGTTAGTGATCAATAATTTGGAACAAAATAAAATTTAAATTTCGTTGCAGTCTTTAATTAAATTTAATCACAAACTAATACAATACAATTTGTGAAGAACATGAAAAATGATTGCTAAACAACAAGCCTGATTCATGCAATGTCATGAGCATAAGCATGAAATTATTAATTAAATTTATTAAATAAGTGTAATTTTTAAATTTTTACCTTGATGACGTAGCAGTTATTTAGTTGTTTCAGTTATTTTTAAGTGGTAAAACGCTCCCACACACTTTGTACTTTGTAAGTAATTATTTTGACCTAACACGAGCATCCATCGAAGTTTGCAATTTTGCCTCGGATCACAATAAGATCCAATCCTATGAAATTATTTATTATTGATTGTTTCAAATTTAAATTGTTTTGTTCTGAGAATTTAGGAATTTGAGGGTGAATATGTATAGTTTATAACACATAGCTGTCGAATAAATTATAATTTGTTAGCTTAAATTACAAATAACAACGTTAGGTTGTTTTCATTAGAATTAGTAATTAATAAATTCAAGATGACTGTTAAAGTTTTTTTTTTTTTTTTTTGAAAGAAAAGTTAAATCTAACAAGTCAATTTATTTCAAAAAGTAAATAGTGTTCAAACAATTATGTTAACAATGTGAAAATGAGCTAGTCCAATTTCGTTGTTGCGAGGCTAACTCTTTACTCAACCTCCACTTAGAAAAGAGAGTTCAAAACTCGAATTCAAATCACACCCACTAATTTTTCTTAAAAACGTCGGTAGACTTAGAGAGCCCTGATAGCTAAAAACACACAAGAAACTGCTAATAATTTCTTATGTTATTTTTTGGGTTTTTATAATAATGCGGGCTGTATAAATGTACCTAAATCGTTTCAGTAGAAAGATCCGTTTACAAATGAGCTTTAGAATATGGCTTATACAAGTTAAGTTGTAAAAGATATTGGTGGGGCCTTCATGATGGAATCAATAACAAAACAGAAATTAAAGAACAAAAACAAAAATCCAATTGAACTCAAGAATATATATACACATTCATATTCATACGTTGTACTTAATAAGTGGTGGATTAAGTGGGAGGTACACTTTTGCAACAACATCCCAGATTTTGAGGCAAAATCATGTGAGTACAAAATATTTAAATATTTTTATATTTAAATAGATAGGGTATTTGGAAATATAAAATTGAAAAGGGACCATAATGTATAATAAAGAAATGTTTAGGGGCTAATAAGCCAAATTAATAAAGTTAAACGGCGCTGCTAAAAGTCACAAATCCCCTAATTTTAGGGTCATAATCTCGGGAAGCTGCCCAAAATGGAATCTTAACACGTTTGTTCTGTCAATAAAAACACTAATTAACTTTCCTTTTGAAAAAGGCCAAAAAAAAAAAAATATATTCCAATTCTTTTGTGCTATAGACATTAGAATAAAAAGGATGGGAAAGGGAATCATAAAATCTGTATTTGATAAGCTACCAAAGTGTTTGGCTAGATATCCAAATTATAATCTGGATTATAATCTGTCACAATGCATTATTTCATTGTTTTCGTTTTTTTCAAAAAGTCAAAAAGTAATAATCAAGTCACAATTGTTTCTTTTTTACAAAAACAACAAATAAAATGATGTCACGTGTTCATGCAACCGGTGTAATTCATTTTTGTTTGTCATGAAATAGTAAGAGACATAATAAAGTTATGTCTCTCGAGACGGGTGCAGTCCACTTTTGCTAGTTATGAATTGCTCTGTGAAATTAGTTCTGGTTGAAATTCAAGTGAAGTGACGCTTGCTGCCTTTGTCCAAAGGGAATTTGTGAGATGACAACTCTTGTGTTTAGATTTATAGATAATTAGTTATCGAGACAATTTTAACTGAAAAATTTTTACGAGTATAAGAATATTTGAGAAGTGATCATTAAAACCAGGAAACTAACCATTGAATAGTGCAAAAAGTCGACTAATTAGTACCATTATTCACAAAAGCTTATGTTGTTATGATATGAATAAGTTGTTGAGTGATAGATTGTTTATATTTAGCATGGCTTAATTTAGGATCGGACTTTGAAAGTTGCCAGTTGCAACATGAAAATTTTAACATGATAATTCAGAATATGAAATTTAAATGAGGTAGTGAGGCAGCCACAACTAAATTTTTTTTTTTCCTTTCAATAGTATAGATAGTTTTAGTGTCAAAACGATAACATTAATGAAGATTCTTAATTACAATTTTTTTTAATCTCTTTCTCTTTCTCTCTATCGACGTTCACTTTTGAAACCCTTCATTTATAATAAGGTCAATTCACCACAATGATCTCGTAATTTTCTCCTTATATATATTTTATTTTTCTTGACGTTGAATCTTTAATACACAAAATTTCTTAATGAGTCAAAAGTATTGAAATTGAATTTTCTGTACTTCAATTTTCAAGCAATATAATTTTTGGTTAATTTCAGGTAAAAGGCTGTAAATTCTTTAGTATTTCTTTGTTTGACATTTTAATGAATTTGAAATTAGGTTGGAATTTTTGTCTTTTTATTTTCTCTTAAAAACTTGACTTCATAATAATTGTGGATGAAAAATATATGGATTAAAGAGTTTTAATATTTCTGATTATCTTTCATTATGACTGGGTGAAATGGAGATGGACGACACTTTGTGGGGGAAAAGAGGAAATCGCACAAATATTGACAATATATTGAACTCAATAAAGCATTGTTGCTTGTTTTAAACTTAGGAATCACTGATTTTACTTTGGCTCCTTAAAAAATATATTTTTTTTTTTGAAAAATTTTTCTGGAATTAATGAAGAAATGGAAATGTTACAATGGTTTTGATATATTATATTTCGTCACTATATATGATATTTTTTTTGTCAATATATCTATAATGTACTACTATAAGCTTCTAACGTTAGTTTCTATTACATTTATTTAGTCGAAAAGAGACATGTCATGAGACAGAAGCAATATTGCTATCCTACCATCAAGTTGGTATATTATTATGCAAATATATGGTGATAGGAGGTCTATTCCGTAGGGTTGTAACTCCACCTCATCAATTGTCAAAGAAAATTAGACAGAATTGAACAAAAAAATTGGGCCAATTGTACATTTTAAACGGGCAGGATCTGTAGGTCCAAATAAATTAGGCTATTTTTCTGGATTGATTAGGAAAATCGTGTATTTACATTACTCATTTTAAAAGCTTCGGACCAACTTTTGATTTTTTGAAAATTCAGGTGTCGACACCCAGCCCCAAAAAACTCCTAATGTACTACGTCGTCTCTATCACCGTGTACCCTCTGATCTCTCTCATGTGACAAGCACCGCTGATTTAATTTGGGGAAACACAACTGTCGTCTATCACCTTCTCGACCAACGCCATCGTCGCCATCTCCTTGCTCACCTCCGTCCACCTCTTTTATCTTTTCGCAATCGTTTCATTTTTCCTGTCTCATTTTTGGCATTGTGAAATAAAAACTCATATTGAATTTGTTTTGAAAATTGTCCTGAATTAAATGGATGTTGGATTCGGGCAGTGATTTTAGTATTCGCAATTCTGTTTTGAGAGAGGGAAACAAAAGAAGTTGCTGGTGCTAAATGGAAGAAGACGAGCAAGATTAGAGAAAATAACAAATTAAACAAGCAGAAAGTAAAACTGGAACAACAATCTTCACCTTGGACCGAGAATTTCAATCACCACAACTTAATTCCCCACCGGACGAGGAAGCAGAAACTCAGAGTTTAGACTCTGAGATTTGATGGAATGCTTAGTAGAATTACCAACAGAAAAGGCGGGGCCGCGGGAGCAGGTGAAAGAAAGCAACGTCACCGCAAACGATATATAGTGTGATTTTCCGGCGATTTTCCAATTAATTTTGCAATTTACAATGCATTTGTCGGCAAGTTGTCTCTGCTTTTCTTTCATTATACGATATACCGATGAACTTCACTATTTTAAGAATATTGCGATTTTCCTATTTATTTTGCAATACATTGGGTGTTCTGATAAGTTGTTTTTGCTGTGACTTGATATTTTGGCGTTGCTTTTGTTGTGATTCGGTGTTTTGGCGAGTTGTGGTGACTTGGTATTTTAGCGTTGTGTTTAATTTCTCTTGGCAAGTTATTTTTGTTGTGACCCAGTGTTTTGGCGAGTTTTTTTTGTTGTGAATTGGTGTTTTGGCGAGTTTTTTTTGTTGTGAATCGGCGTTTTGGCGAGTTGTTTTTGTTGTGACTCGGTATTTTAGGGAGTTATTTTGATGCGACTCGGTGTTTTGAAAAGTTGTTTTCGTGTGATTCAGTGTTTTGGAGAATTGTTGTTGTTGTGTTGTAATATTGTGATATCACAATGTAAAAACACCTAAAACACCGGATTTTTTGAAAAGAAAACCTTAATATACCTTAATTTTAAGGGTAATTTACAACTAGCGTCTCCAACCTTTCCACTTTGTTGAGATTACATATCCAACATTTAATTTTCATTTTGGAGGTCCTCAACCTTTCAAAGTCATTATACTTAAGATCCTTCGAATGGAAACCGTTAATTCTTTCATTAATTTTGGAGATATTTTGGTAAAATGCAAATAAAATAATTATTTTAATGTTTCAAAAAAAAAAAAAAAAAAGAGGTAGAAACTCCTTTCCCATTTTGGCTGCCTAAATGGGAGCCTTTAGGGGGGATCTCCCCCCTGTGATGTCGGAAATGGTCAATGGATGCTGGTTCTGGAAATGGCAGCACAGATGTTTGAGACCCCCCTTTTGCTGTCAGAAATGGCAGCAAAAGGTGCTGCCATTTCTGACAGCAAAAGGGGGGCTTCCTCCACCCCAAGGCTGCCGGAAATGGTTTTCAACTGCCTTGCAGTGGGGGAGTCTCATCCTTTTTTTCCTATTTTTTTAAATATTAAAATAATTATTTTGTTTGTATTTTACAAAAATACTTCCAAAATTAATGGTTTCCGTCCGAGGGACTTTACGTATAACGATTTTGAAAGGTTGAGGACCTTAAAAGGAAAATTAAAGGTTGATGACGTAATTTCAACAAAGTGAAAA
This sequence comes from Nyctanthes arbor-tristis, assembly GCA_963692815.1. Lineage (NCBI taxonomy): Eukaryota > Viridiplantae > Streptophyta > Magnoliopsida > Lamiales > Oleaceae > Nyctanthes > Nyctanthes arbor-tristis. The sequence goes on along the minus strand of CAVNYN010228036.1, from coordinate 2,333 downwards.
TGCTGGGGATGCTAGCGGTAAATTACCCTAATTTGAAAAATTATGTAAACAAATTTATTTTTCAAGTTATCCCTATTTTTCTAGTAGGCAAGTAGAGATTATAAACTGGGCAGTAGGCAGATCTGTTACAAGGAGACCGTACCTGGCTTGTTTTTGGACACTGGAAACATTTTAGGAAGGTAAATTACATATATAGCACTAAATGTGGAAAAAATGATATGTCACACTCGCGTCTTTCCACCATAGTTTAATGTCAAGTGTTGCTGTCTAGTGAAATATATCAAATGTTGTTTTCGAGTAATGAAATATATCATTTATTTGATATAGACAGATAATCTTGAGATATAATAGACGATGGCGTAATAGTTGTGTACATAAAGATGCTGGCAAAGAATGCTAAAATAACTCGACTAGCATCGAAAGTAAAATTGTAAGATATCTAGCAATGTGATTTCCATGTATAATAGACAACTATCTTCGGATTGTAGATGGTAGAAGAAAGGATCCTAAATCAGTTGGAGAAAAGAAAAGGCATTCAATTAAAAAAAAAAAAAAAGCTCTAGAACCAGATTTCTGCTAGCTAATGGCTTCTGGAATCATTTTCAATTCTACCCATTTTGGGTTAATTTCACATATCGTCCTCAACCTTTGGGGTTAGTATCGACAAGGTCCATAACCTTTTTTTTCAACGCGTTGGGTCGTCAACCTTTCATTAAGTTGCATAGAAGGTCCTTTTAACAGTTTTCGTCAATTTTTCCGTTAAATCTTCAAGCAAATTACCGTTACACCCTTATTTGTTTAAATAAAAAACAAAAGCTTTTAAAATATAAAAAATAATGCAAAATTTAAAAAAAAAAAAACAAAACAAAAAAGTTTTTTTTTTGGAAGGAGAGAGAGAGACCCCCAGGTCTGTGGGCTACTGTTTCCGGCAGCCATTGGCTATCGGAAATTGTCTGCCATTTCCGACAGCCAACGGATGTAGGAAATGGGATGCCATTTCGGGCAGCAAATGACTACTAGAAACGGTAGCCAAATAGGGGGGAAGACCCCCCAACTGTTTGCCAAATGGGGGGGAAGACCCCCCACTGTGAGCTGCCAGATGGCAGCTCACAGTGGGGACCCCCCTAATTTGGCTGCTGTTTCTGGCAGCCAATCCGACAGCTCACAGTGGGGGGTCTCCCCCCTTCCCCCCCTCCCCCCCCCCCCCAAAAATTTGGCTGTCGTTTCTAACAGCCCATTTCCGACAGCCAACTTGGAGGAGGGCAGACACTCCACTGTGAGCTACCATTTTCCGGCAGTTCACAGAGAGGGGTAGGTCTCCCCCTTTTTTTTTGTTTTTTATATAAATTTTTACATTATTTTTTTGATATTTTGAAAGATTTTGTTTTTTATTTAAAAAAAGATAATGGTATAATGGTAATTTAGTTAAAGATTTAACGGAAAAGTTGACGGAAACCGTTAGAAGGACCTTCTGTGCAACTTAATGAAAGGTTGAAGACCCTGCGCGTTGAAAAAAAAGTTAAAGACCTAATTGATACTAACCCTAAAAATTAGGGACGAAATGTGAAATTAACCCACGCATTTTTATCGGGTGACAATTATGGCCAACATTGTCAAACTCTCATGTGGTAAATTCCATTATTTAGGGGGTCTGTTTTAGCCTTTTTCTATTTTGCGCCCATTTAAAGGTATTTTTGTCATTCATGAAATTTTTGTTTTAATTTATTTTTTTCTAGCAAATTAGGTTTCTGATAAACCCATACAGCATCCTTTATATAGTAGATTTGAGGTACCAAATCTCTGGTCCGTAACCGCACTAATGCCATGGTGTAGTCCTGTGATGATTTGGAGGCTAGAGATATAGATAAATAAATATTTTAATTCAATATGAATGGAAAGAGATATAGGAAAAAAGAGAGAAAAGTGAAAAAAAAGAGAAAAATGAAAAAAATAATGATAAAATAGCAGTGAAAGAGGTGAAGATGATATGTATTTTGAGACCTTATATGAGACATGAGGACGAAAAAGTGAAGAAAGTAGTGCAAAAGAAAGAAAGTTGATTAAAACAAAATGAAAATTAAAAAAAATATACACATAAAGCTATGGACCCACTCAATTTTTTGTTTCTCTCTTTTTTCAAATAATGTTAACCATGTTTCCAAACCATTATTATTTTTAAATAAATATTAGTCAAATCAATCACATTCACTTATTTTATTAGACTCATATATACTGTATAAATTTTCATCATTCAACTTGTTAGATCGGAAGATTATATCTCATTAAAACTCATTTTAATGAGTTTTAATGAGATCGGAAGAGCACACGTCTGA
>CAVNYN010228034.1:0-13418 GCA_963692815.1 Nyctanthes arbor-tristis | reverse complement strand
TATTTATAAGCTCCATTGCTGCCAATTCTACTAACCCACTTGGAATCATCATATCAATTGAGGGGCGGCGATGGAATCACCATTTTCGGGGATGCGAGAGCGGTCGATTACAAACTCTGAGAGAATGGACGGCAGGGGATGAAGAACTGAAAGTGACGGTGAAAATACACATTTTCCTAATTCACGACGAGAAGGGCGCAGGAGAGGTGGCGGTAATGGGGCCATTTATTGGTCCATATGGCAATGTGGCGCTCTGGCTGGTTCTTTAAGGAGGCCGTCATAGACCCTTAGATGATGGGGAAACAAAAATTTATGATAATAATAATACATATAGTTAACCATAAGATATTCAGAGACAGATCCACGAACATGAGTTTGTCACAGTTTTCATGCAGAAGCCATCTAAAAAAGAAACAGCTTCCTGAGCACCATATCAGAAGCATTTACCAACCAAAGTCGTGCTCCGGAACCACAAAAGTAAAACGAGAAAACAAGAGTGTTTCAAAAACATGTACAGAATTTTCTTGCGCTCGACATGTGGCAACAACCTGCAAGTTTATATTCTTCTGGGAAATTGTAGTTTCACAAGTGACGGAAACAGATCACTAGCAATACCAATCAAGCGCATCCTTCCTTCAGCTTCACATAACTGTAAGCAATTTTTTGAGATGAGATTCTGATTTTCTAGTCTGAATATGAAATTACAAACTAATTACTAAATGCAATAGCATGCTAGAGCATGAACATGCAGCAAAAAGCAGAGCCTGTGCCTAAATTGTGTTTGTCAGGATGACATTACATATTTGATGGATAAACTCATCAAGGTATCATGTAGAAATTATAGATTTATTTAACCGCTCTAATCTAATGTTATTCCAATTCTATTGGAATTCATAATATCAAAAAGAATGCTTCATTAATTTGAAACAGAAGATTGACTTAGATTTAAAGAAACAATTACTTCATTCCACAAAGTAAATAAATTAGCAACTGCCTTCTTCTGTGTCTGACGGACGCTTCTAGTCTCTTGACACTGTAAATTACAAAACCGCCTCAGTAAATTTCTCAAGCAGCCCATAAACTAAAAAGTTAACTGTTTCAGAAAACTAATTTCATCCATAATCCATTAAGCATCTAAACAACTAAGCTTTACAACTTTTTCTCCTTGCTTTTCTCTGCCCCAGATGCAGAATTGCTCCTGCTGCAGCTATTTTTAGCATTACAATAATTTTTAAAATTTAGTGTTGAAGTTACATAATTAAATCCTTTTATGAATAGAGTCCTTACTCCTTAGTGCTCAGATCCTCATAAACCATAAGAATATAAAAATTGAATCTTCACTCTGAGAGATGTTAATTTAAATCCATGTAGAACAGCAAGGATCTACATAAATACGCTCATGAAGCTCACAGGCAGTCTTAACCATTTTTCTTTTCAACTTTTTCAGTCCCTTCCTCTTCATAAAGAATCTAAAAGGCCAAGAGGAAATAGAGGAACAAGTGAAGACATGATCAAACGGATCAAGTGAAGATCCATTTAGCAAAAAAGAAAAGTGAGTGTACAAAACTATGAAAGTCACATACCATGGTCAGGATATAGTAGGATGCCACAGAGAAAAAAAAACCATTAATTCAAGCAACATTAGGACTTCCCCAACCAAAAAAAATATATATATATATATATATATATATAAGTTGCTGGAGAAAGATTCTAAGGCAGCAATTTCTCAAGATAACTGACCTGCCTGCTGTCCTCATCCAACTTCATCCCTTATTCATAGCACCAACTTGAACCCCGCAGAGAGGAAATCATCTCTGAACATAAAAGGTGAACCGTGTCACCAAATTAGACTTGATCTACTGACAAAATAAATACACAGGCAACAGAGAGATCTTTCATTTGTAAATTCTAGTTAAGCCCCCGTTAGCAAACCATTTTTAGTTAAAAATAGAATTTAGTCAAACAAACCACATCCACACATGACCACCACCACTCATTTGCAACTTGAAACTCAATAATAATACCCCAAATTGAGTTCAAGTTGTTGACCAGACAAGACCTAGAAATAGTACCTTTTCTTCTTTATTTTCTTTTGCTTCCTTTCTTGTCCATTAATTTTCTTGGCCCCATCATGTTCCCATGAGCCACCAGGCAAAACAAGGCTTGGAATAGAAACCTCAAGAAAAAACATATTGGGTACACCAGGAATTTCGACTTCATCAATAGTTTGTGTTTTCAGATCATACCAAACAAACTGGAACTCGTAGCAATATAACAGAACCTTTTGTCGATCCTTAGAGAAAACTAACGGCTTAAGAGTATCGCGAGGATCATGCATTAAGGTATTAATTGATATCAAATTAGTCCAGGAATCTTGCACTCCATACTCCTTCATCACCCATATATTAACACGAGACATGCCATCACAAGCTAAAGAAAGACAACCTCCTAGTCTATCCAACCCCAGAAAGACATACTCGTTTGGAATATTCAGTGGCAACATCACCTCAAAACGGGTCTCATTCTCAACACTAAAACCCATAATTTTATATGATTTGTCTGAATACAAATGGTGATCATCCTTCAATAGCACGTGTAATGCCCCATTGACATGAGCGCCCCATTTTCCAGTTGTATAGGCCAGTGGATAAGGAAAAGCCTGGACCTCCTTCCAGACATTAGATTTCAGGCTGTAAATCTGAGTTTTTTTGCATACCCATTCATCACTCTCTTTAATTCTGAATTCAACCGTTCGAAAAACTTTATAATCATCACTCCTAGATTCATAACCAAGCCCATACGAGATCTGGGAAAAATACGACAAGGCAGAAGGGTATTCAAAAGGGGTGTTACTAAAAATCATGTGTTTTCTTAAAAAGGGATTCCACAATGTGAGTGGGGCAAAAAAGTCGCTGCGTATTGCCAGAACTAAGCCATGGCATGTGTTGGAGAGGTGGTCCAAATCCTTGCAAAGAAAAGGGGTATTAGCGACACGGGCTTCATCAAGTAAACCCGAATCTAGGATATAAAGATTCAGCCGTGGTTCTAAGAGAATGAAGTTGTAGTTGGAGTGTGTTTCGGCAGATTTTTGCAAGTGCATTTTGATGAAATCTTGGCCATCTATTACACAACGCCATGTTTTAGACACGCACCTGAATTGTAAAAGGAACTTCACTGGTAACCGTGAGAGAATGTCAATAAGAATTTCTGGAGGAAGCATAGTGAGTATTTCCTAGGGTTTTCAGTTTGGGATTCTCGATGGAACGGACCGATAACTGTCGAGTCTTATCCACTACATCCCACTGTCACCATCCCATGCCCGACATAAAAGGCACTTCGCTTTTGCCGTTTTGGGCCAAATCATTCCATTTGGGTTTTAAAACATTGGGTAATTATTTTCGGCCTCGCTACATTTTTTGTTTATCATATACACTACATCATAGTTATCTTATATATCCTTAAAAGTTCATATCTTGTTATAATTATATCCTTAATTTTTTTTTTCTCCTCGATTGTACGATCTTTAACATTCCATTACTAGCCGATCTTTTTTATTCTTATAGATTCCATCCAAAAATTTATTTGCACCAATGTCAAAAGACGAATGTTTTAGTGACAATTTTAAATAAGTGAATAAGTTGATCACAATTTCAAAAGTATTGTAGTATAACATTTAGATATTAATTAATCATTATTTACGAGCAACGTATGTTAATTGTCTAAAGATTATCCATAAAAATTCAATTAAAAAAGTTAAGAACAAATTTAAAGTATTAAATAAAGGTGAATACCTTCTAATACATTTTGAACGTGGTGCTCTAAACAAATTATGTGGTGCGAATATAATTAGCTTAAAACATTTTGGTTAAATGATGAAGAAGAAGCATAGTGATGGTAATTTATGTATATAATAAATCTTAATTTAATGTAATTCTTTTTATAATAATTTTTTTTTCAAAGAAAGAAATTTATTCAATCAAAAGATCATGCAGTCGACCCAAACAAAAAAAGGATATCATGCTGTAATATATCAAGAGTAAATGTGGAAGGTACCTTTTTTTTGGGGGGAAACCATTTAATGTAAAATTTTAAATGTCAAATAGACTCACTTTTGCTTTATTATTCCAAAACATTATGTCTGGGCATTCGGTGTTTGGTTTCGGTTAGTGAGAGGAACAAAATCGAACCAAAAATTTTTTAGGTTTCAATTCGGTCTTATTAGTTTCAAAACCGAACCGTTTCAGTTTTGTTCAATTTCGGTTTCTTTCACATCTTTTTCGGTTTTTGTATTTAATATATTTACACTCTGCTAAATAAAAATACGAAAAACATTTTAATAAAAAATTATTGGAACTAGAGATGTTAATAAAATTACAAAAACAACACTAAAACTATAAAATAGTAACCAAATTATTAAAAAATTGTACTAGATTTTTAAAAAAATAAAAAAATTGGCTTAAAACTAAGTTATACTATAAGTTAATAGTTTTCGGTTTTGTTTCAATTTTTCCGGAAAATCTGAACGGTTTTGGTTTTTTCAGTTCAGTTAACTCGGTTCCCCTTTTTTTGCTCACCCCTACTACACATTATTTCACTAATAAAGGAGAGAAAAAACATCAATAACGATAATAACGTAAATTTTTGCTCCTTTTTTTACTACAAAACTATTCAACTAGTCAAATTAATATTAACTACATCTTCAAATCAATATTAACTACATCTCTATAAATACTTATGTCTCACATGTTCCTATAATCTCTCATGACATTTCCACAACACAGTTCAAAACAAACGTTCTCTCCATTCAAAAAGTTAAAAATTTAGCCATTGAGAAAAAGCTATAACTAAGGTAGTCCTTTTATGGTGTCCAATACATAACATTTTATAGAGTTCATTGCATACGTGGTAAGTGTCCATTGAGGGATATGCAGTAGATTCCATAAAATCATGTCTAGTGGACACTATAAAACACTAGGGTCGGTGGAAGCAAGTATTTGGTATTTTCACTTTTATTAGTTTATTGATTGAATATTTCAGTAATAATCTATTATAGGTGTCAGTGGTACTAAATTGCGTTGTCTATAAATAAATAAATAAATATAAATGAAGTTTGAACTGGTTAGTTACTTACCGAAGAAAATAAAATAACTTTAACTAAAATTATTCAATAAGCGGTTCAAAAAATAGGGTCCTATTCTTTTTTTCTTTTTTTTTTCACATAGATTAAAAAGAAAAACTCACTTAATAGTATTATTATAAAACTAAAATTTAACATGCCCCCCCCACCCCCAGGGAAAAAAAAAGAAGTAAGTTTTAATATTATTTTCTATTATACCCTTTAATTTATTAATTGTTTCATTTTAATAATTCTATTTTTTTGATAACTGAGTATATTAAATAAGAGAATATAAGAGAACTAATGTTTTAATTACTTTCTAAAAAGAAAACTCCGCACTATTTTGAAACGGACGAAAAATGAAAACTAGACTATTTTTTTGGGACGGAGGTAATACAGTAGTTTTGATCACCTACCCCCATGTGGGTAGATGATTAAAACTAGATAATACAGAGGGTGATATCAGGAGGACATGTTCAGATATGAAGATAAGTTTTCATCATATTCTAATCCAAACACTTCAAAAGCATAACAAAGCATAAAATAAAATAACATAAACAAGAGACCTATTACTATTCTCTTAAGATATTATCCCTCCACGCAACGTAAGCGATGAGCCTTTCCATACTCTTGATAGCTTATCGTAGTTCTTCCCATTGGGGCCTGCACCGCAATCATTGCAAAAATCTCCTCTCTTCTAGGCTGATTATTTTTGTGGTTGAGTAGTCTTCGTTTCTTTCTGTACATATTTCCTTCCACCATTAAGAATTAAAGCTACCAATTAGCATATGTTAACAATTCAGCACGACAACATGATAAACTAGTAACAAAGAAAACTGAGATTATAAGATATTTCTGTGAGTCTTTTCTGGGAGAAAGGGAGACGAATCAAATAGCTTAAGGAATCACCTGCCCATTTTCCTCCAATGTCCCCCTGATCCACGTCACCGATCTCTAATGTCACAACCATTTTCCTGATGCTGGAAAGGAACCAGATAACTAGAAGCAAATAATTCTGGCAAGGGAAACTAGTTCCCACCAGGATGTTCATGGTTATTGTTAATGATCCAGTTTCTCCAATCAAATATATTATAAACAATTTTCCCATCTCGTGGAAATGTAGGCTCCGGAACAAATCAAACTATACTCCTGAAAAATTTAGATTTCTTTCTTGCTCAGTAGGGCCATAAGTAGAGAGTATTGTACTAATTTATTAGAGATTAGACATTTCTCATAAAGTTCTCAAACATTCACTTTAGTACTTTCCCATCCTTTACTTTTGTAAGCACATAAACTACTTTATCCGAATCGGAAGACATAAGCTACTGTCCTGACAGTCCATTAAGGAAGCAATTAGCATCAAATAGATTAAACTGAAAGTCACGCTCGTCATGACACAATAAACTAGAGAAACTGAATGCATTTGGACAAAAAACAATAAACTATCAGGACAGTATTTTACCACAATCAACTTGAATTTAAACAAGTGCTCACTGACTTACATACCTCTTCTCCTCATCCAATTTCTTGTTTACACCACCAACTTGAACCCCTTAGACAGAAAATCATCTCTGGAAAAAAAAAGGAGAAACATTCCTTAATTTTTCAGGTTCAACAAAGTTGTATTCATTTGACCAAGAGAGAAAGTTTAGGTTGCCCAATTTACATGCAAGCATCAAATTTCGACATACCCATGCAATTTACTGGAAAACACAGAAGAACAGAAACCCAGACTTCATACCTCTTCTCCTCATCCAATTTCTTGCTTACAGCACCAATTTCAAGCACTCAGACTGAAAATAATCTCTGGAGAAAACAGGAGAAACATTCCTTAATTTTTCAGGTTCAATAAAATTGTATTCATTTGACCCAGATAATAGAAGGTTTATGTTGTCCAATTTACACTCAAGCATCAAACTTCAAACAAATCCATGCAATTTTCTGGAAAACGCAGAAAAAAGGAAACCCACGAAATGAAGTGGAAAGCTTCTTTGACAAAGATTAAACTGTTGGTTAAATATACCATTTATCCATATGTTTAGCGGGATCCACACTACTATCCACTTCTCCACCGCTGATATTGGTAGATTTATGATTTAAAAACGACTTATAAAATATCCTAAACAGCTGTCAGATAGAATAAAAAACAGACAAACCCAATCTACCAATTTTTCTACAGAAACAGCATAGGTACGCTTCTGGAAGCGTACCTATGCTGTTTCTGTAGAAAAATTGCCCAATCTACAGGCTGAAATCAAATAACAATAAACCGTTGACTCCACAAGCATTTCTTCAAGTCAACAAGACAAAGACGATATATATGTCAAGTCATTTAACTATGGTTTTCTTGACCTAATCACCTGCTTCCTGGGCCGATACAGAAGAGAATAAATGCAATCACACAGAGGACAACCCACGGCCAGAGAAAGGACTTTTCCTAGTCAAATCGTACAAGACAAGCTCATCACAAGAACTCTTTTTCCAGATAAGCAGAAGCCTTCAAAAAATATCAGCCTAACCATTGGGTGACGTATTGATATTCTTTAGGGTTAATTTCACAAAAGGTCCTCAACCTTTGAATTTAGAATGTGATAGATCTCTAACCTTTTTTTCACTCTCCTAGGTCTCTAACCTTTTATAAATACATACAATAGTTCATTCTTATCACTATTCTCTCAATTTTTCATATAAAATGACCATTATGCCCTTTAGCCTTTTAACTTTAAAAACAAAATATTTAAAAATATTAAAAATAATAAAAAAATAAAAAAACCCCAACCCCACCCAAGAAGGCCGTTAGAAATGGCTGCCAGAGCCATTTTCAGCAGCCAAAAAGCTACTGAAAATAGCAAGAAACTGCTGCCGTTTCCAGCAGCAGATATGGGGGGTGGATCCCCCCATTTTGGGCAGCTAAAATGCGGGGTGCCCCCCCATTTTGGGCAGTAAAATGGGGGGATTGGCTGCTGAAATGGCAGCAAGATGTTGCCATTTTCGACAGTATTTTTACTGTCGGAAACGGCAGCACCTTGCTGCCATTCCGGCAGCCAAAATGGAGGGTGGAACCAACCCCCCCCCCCCATTTTGCTGTCCATTTTGGGCAGTATTTTTGGCCGTTTCTCAGGATTTATGTTAAGTACTTTCAGCAGTTTCCTGCCATCTCTGGTAGGTTTAATGACAAGAAAAAACATTTTACCCTACTTAGATGCAGAGATGTTTTACTTGTCTACTATATCACATTAAACAATAAGGGGTTGTTTGATCCTTTTTAACATATCACTTTATAATTTTACCTACCACTGATTTGACTACTGACTTGACAATTATTCATTTGTAACCACAAATTTCAAATTTTCGTTAGATCTACACTATTCATTTAACCTCTTTATAATTTCCTCTTTATAGATCAATTACATAAAGATGATCAAACAGCCACTAAATCTAACACATATCAAAGCAATTCACTAGTAAGGGCTGAAATAGTAGTGTTCAGACCTCCAAAATTAACTGATCAAAAACATGAGATACACATAAGCCTTGTACAAGTCATCACCTGGCAACTGACTAAAGCAATATGAAGTCATCTGCTTTCCCCATTCTTTAATTCAAATAGAATTTAGTCAAACAAATTACATTCACACATTACATAGCTCATAATACAACATAAATCTCCACCACTCATTTACAACTTGCAACTCAATGATAACATCCCAAATTAAGCGCATAGATGTTGACAAGAGAAGACAAAAAAAAATAGTACCTTTTCTTCTTATTTTACATCTCTTCTTGTACATTAATTGTTTTGGCCCCATCATGTTCCCACGAGCCACCGGAATTGTTTTGCCCCCATTATGTTCCCACGAGCCACCGGGCAAAACATGGCTTTGAATACAAACCTCTAGATAAAACAGAATGGGTAAACCGCAGATTTCAACTTCTTCAATAGTTTCTCTTTTCAGATCGTACCAAACAAACTGGAACTCATAGCAATATAAAAGAACCTTTTATCGATCCTTAGAGAAAACCAATGGCTTAAAAATATTGCGAGGATCATGTGTCGCGGGGGAAACAATTGATATCAAATTAGTCCAGGAATTATGTACCCCATACTCCTTCTTCACCCATATATTAACACGAGACATGCTCTCACAAGATAAAGAAAGACAATCCAACCTCATAAAAACATTCTCGGTTGGAATATTCAGTGGCAACATCACTTCGAAATGGTTCTCATTCTCAACACAAAAACCCAAAATATTATATGATTTGTCTGAGTACAAATGGTAATCATCCTTCAATAGCATATGTAATGCCCCATTGACATGTCCACCCAGCTTCCATTTGTATAGGACAGTGGATAAGAAAAAGCCTGGACCTCCTTCCAGACATCAGATTTCAGGCTTTAAATCCCCCGGTTTTTGGGCATATGCATTCATTACCCTCTTTGTTTCTAAATTCAACCGTTCGAACAACTTTATAATCATCACTTCTCCAATCATAACTGAGCCCATGAGAGATTTGGGGGGAATACAACAACAAAGTAGATGAGCAGTCATACGGATTACGGAGCATCGCGAATAGTCATGTGTTTTCTTAAACAGGGATTCCACAATGTGAGCGAGGCAAAAAGGCCGCGGTGGCGTATTAAAACAAAGAGGTATTGGCGACACGGGCTTCATCCGAATCTAGGAGAATGAAGTTGTGGTTGGAGTGTGTTTCGGCAGACTTGTGCAAGTGCATTTTGATGAAATCTGGGCCGTCTATTATAGAACACCACGTTTTAGATACGCTCCTGAATTGTAAAAAGGACTTCAACGGTAACCGTGAGAAGATGTCCGTAAGAATTTCTGGAAGAAGCATAGTGAGGATTTTCTAGGGTTTTCAGCTTGTGTATGATTGTCGATGGAGAGACGATGAATCATTATTGGGTTCCATTGTGGGTGACTGTTAATCTCCGGTACATCGCACTTTGCACGACGTACATTAGGCAGTCCAGTTTCGCCGTTTTCGGCCCCCTCATATGAGATTGAGATCTAATCATATACGAATAATTCTAGTGGGACAAAATAAGGGATAGAAAGCTAGATAAAATAGACATGTAACTCATGTCATATTAAAAAATATGATCCTATCATGTATTAGTTTTATTAAAATTTTTGTTTGTCTTTTTGTTCAAATAGTGCAACTCATGTATATACTAGCAGAGTCTTTCTAAGAAGACAGAAGATTTGTCTAAGTAACACTGACTGGGCGCCACTTGGAATCATACGGTCGCATAGAAGATCTATGCGGCTGCACAGGATGCATGGTGCGGCCGTACCATGTGGTCACATGAATCCAAGTGGCTCCCAGTCAGCACAGCTAGACAGATCTGTCTCCAAAGTTCCTAAAAAGACTGTATACTAGTAAGCTAGTGACTTCCCTTTTGAAAACCTACCAATGTCTTGCAATAAAACTTTCCATCTCACATAACATATATAAATACACGCTATATTTATTTAAAGTACACATAATATAGATAAAATATACGTAACGTGTACTTATACACCCAAACGGAATGGGAGACAAAAACTACAAGATGTTTTTGAAAATTTTCCGTACTAGTAATAATTAACTAGTAATCCTAATTTAACAATATCATCATAGGGATATTATCTTAGAGCATCCACAATATAGTTGTTAAATTTAACTTGTCACGTGAGCAAAAAAATAGACTTTAAGAGATTGTTAAATGACACGTCAATATTTTAAATTTAGCTATCAGTTACTAGTATATTGGAGATTGGAGATGTTAAAATTAACACATTAGAAGTGCTAAATTTAATTACAATTTTAAATTTAATTACAAATAAAACTTATTGGTCAATTTTTATAGTTTATTTCTCCAAGAGTCCAAAGTCAACAATTATTATATAAATTAGTCTATCTCTCGTGCAATGTAAGGGAAACAATAAGTGATTAAAAAAATAATGATGGGGTAATAAATTATTCCAATAATCAGAGATAGTTATGTCATTGTCATGTAATAAGTTTAACTGATTAGGCATGTTTACATTATATAACAAATTTGTATATTTCAAGTGAATTATATTTCTGCTATGCTATTTCTTACAGATTTTATATTGAATTCGTTAAATCTTTATATTAACCATGTTACATTTTTATTTTTACAAAGTGAATTATTTATTATTTATTATATAAAAAGATATCTATTTTCATATGAAATGAACAATTTCTACCAATTTCTCCTACCTTACTTAGCTACAGTGCCATAGCAAGAACAACAATTCTCCAATGTTGATTCAGGCCTACAGTGAATACAAAATTATATATGCTCAACGATTCAAGGTGTAAGACTCCAATTGATTCAAAAAATAATGTAGCGGTCCTTGTTCATATGTTATCATGAGTTACATATTTCTTACAAAAAAAATAAAATAAAAAATAATGTATAGAAAAATTGTATGGTTTTGCAATATTAAAGAGATTCCATCCAAAAAAAACTTTAAAAAAGAAATGACTCAAACAAATATCATTCCATAATTGTTTCTTGATCTCATCTTGATCAAAAGCTTGGAACTTCCACAGTGGAACTTAGTGGTTCTAAAAAAAAGTGAAAAAAAAAGAAAGATAATATACAAAGTTTGGTGGTTTAACCGATATTGTTATTACATTTTTTTAAACTTATTTCAACATATTATTCCCATTGGGCAATTTAAATTATGCTTCTAATTGGTACTTTTATATATCTCTTGTTGCTGTAAATGTCATATATCAATTAATTATCGTGTTCAAGAAAGATATATCATTAACAATATTTAATAGGGTAATTATATTACTACTATAGTTATTATTTATTACAACCGCTAGATAAATGTGAGTAGTGGGTAGCTATTTTTTGGAAGTAGTAGGTAGTTACCACCACTAAAAAAATTGAAAAAATTAAAAAATGAAAAAATAATTGAATTGGCATTTAAAAGTGGAATAATAGGGGTTTACAACTTATGCTGACGTATATATAAATGAAAACGCACGAGCCGAGAAAGGAAATTTTTTGGAAATTAAAAATTCAAATACACAATACATTTAAATCTGCTTATAGACAGTAAGACAACGCATTTAAATTTGATTGTGGGTAGCAGAAATACGTGGGAAGGAAAAAAGGAAAAACACAGGAGAATATTAAAACTCAAGTGGAAAATAAAAAATATTCTTAAATAAAAAAATAAGAAAAACAAATTAAATAAAATATCTATAATTGTTGCGTAAACGTGAAAAGTGAGTAATCAAAAAAGAATAACATGTGGAAATATTAAAAGTGACATGGAAAATAAAAAATATTTTTAAATAGAAAATATGAGAAAAATAAAGTAAATAAAATATCTACAATTATTAGATAAACGTGAAAAGTGGGTTGGATAAAGGTGAAAAGTGAGTGGTTACAACTATTATTTAAATTAAAAATTTTAAAAACTAGAAAAATAAAAATATATATAAGAGATCCCAATATTTTTTTAAGTGAGAAAAAGATATTAAAATCACTTCTCCTTTTCTTATATATAGATTAAATGAAAAGTAAGTAAGAAAATGTCACTATTATCGTTAAAATTATTATTATTAATTTTAATAATAATTTTAACTTGACCATAAAAAGATTCTTTTCACACATCTATTAAGAGCATTAACAATGAAGATGTTAAACCGTGTTATTAGATATTTTTATTAATTACATATCAAAACTAGTGCTATATTGGTGATATTAGTAACATTGTTAAAGGAATCTTTTTTGGTTTAGTGTTGAAATTGTTGTTAAAGGAACGAGATCTACACCATTGCCTACACTCTTTCCCTACACACGCTCTTCCGATCTCTTTTTTATTTATTTGATAATATTTGATCAATAACTTTCCACAATAGTGGGATTCGCGTAGACTTAATAAACTTTAATAATCAAATTTAACACTTTCAATGGATTGTTAAGCAATTGTTAAAATTAACTTGCCTCATTTAACAATCACTTAAATTACATTATCTTTCTTATGTGAATAGCTAAAATTAACAGAACCATTGTGAATATGCTCTAACACCTCTATTATAACTCTATTTTGAGTTGTAACTAACGTATAATGCCAAAAAATGTAATTTAACACCTTCTGCTGTTAGGTTAGCTGGCTCTTGGAAGGTACGGATCATGGTAATCTTCAATCGTGCGCTAAAATTGAGTTTTTCCATTTTATTTTACTCCATTTTGGCACACGAAATCCCTCCAACTGTGTTTGCCACACGGCAAAATAAGGATTGCTAT
>CAVNYN010228033.1:0-23769 GCA_963692815.1 Nyctanthes arbor-tristis | reverse complement strand
GGTAACCTAGTGGTACCATCACTTACTGAAACTACAACGGCGCAATGCCAAAATATGGAATCTCAAGCCTTAATCCGTTTCTTGGGAGAGAGCATTATCCAAACTCTTGCGGGTTATATCCAAGTATTATCTGATCATGAAAAAGACATTCATGCCCATATGGAAGATGCCCAGGAGTCGATAACTAGATCATACATGAATTCCGATCTCAAAGGTTTTGTGGTTTTCAGATTTCACTAAGTTTAACTTTTACGAAGCTGATTTTGGTTGGGGAAAGCCCATATGGGCAACCGTACCAAACACATTCACAAAAGATTTTGTACTACTGATGGACAACAAACAAAGAGATGCAATTGAGGTATGGGTACATTTGGATGCACAAGACATGCTTTATTTCCAAGAGGATGAAGAGATCAAATTGCTTACCACTTAGTCAATTCGTGTTCATGATATGATGTGATGTGTCTTTTAATTAGAATTGGTTGTGATCTTTATAATAATTGCTTGGATGTATTAATATCAATATTTGTGGAAGGTTTCAATATTATTTGGATTTCTTCTATCAACTACATACACACACTAAAAAGAGACACACAACTTTAATTTCTTTGAAAATATAAATTTTAATAATATGGCTCTTATAATTAATTCCCATGAAAATTGTAAACAAATAATAAAAATTATACGATGCATATTTTTATAATTTTCCCCAACAAAGATCGAAGGTGCATGCAATAACCTCGAACTCAATTTTTTTATTAAATTAAACTTTTTTGATTTATGCAATGTTAAAAAAAAAAAAATTATTGCAAGATCTACGGGACTTGTGAGTATATATTCCAAATTACTATGTCAAACGGTCACAATTATTATTATCATGATCACATGACATGAGATTTATTCTCGAATTTGATGAATTACGGTCCACATATCAATATGTGCTTTATGACCGGCTGTCTTCTTTGAACGACGATTTCAATTTGTATTATATTCAGTGGCCGAGCAAGTTGGTGCCGGTGGGGGTCTTTGGATGCCACTGGCCTTTATTTTATTTTATTTTATTTTATTTTGCCCCTTCCGTCTTTTCGCTCGAATATAGTATGTAAATTAGGAAATCAAAAAAAGATATTAGAGATACATAATAATTAGTTCATTTATTTTGTTGTTGGTTAAAGGCGCTAACATCCATCAATTAGTTCTTTTTCTTTTGTTCGACATAAAATTTAATTCTCTAACAATATGAAAAGTTAAATGTGTCTAATCTATTCTATCATGAAAAGTTATGCAGAGTTAAACTTTTTAACGTTATTGAATGTCATGACGTTGGGATCTAAAGAGATGAAACTGTAGAGGTAAGGGTATAGTTTTGTGTGTGATAACAATTTTATTACAGGTAGATCTTGTTTTGGGAAAAAGAAAAAAGAAAAAGAAACAAAATAAGTCGCATACTATTAGTTATCTGGTTTTATCACTGACCCCCACTAAAATTTCATTCTAGTTCCGCCACTGATTATATTATACACAGTACAGATACATATAGATTTATATTCTAATGAAGCATAACGTAAAGAAAATATACAAACCAATATAAATATTAGAAAGAACTCTCATACACAATTTTTGGGATTTGAATATAGGATAGGGCTGGCTTTTTTCTACACTTATAATGAAAGCTCTTGCTCGTGATTAAAAAAAAATGAAAAATCAAAACCTAATAATTTTACAAGTAGTTAGCCTTCGAGAAAGAACTATTCCACAGCTGACCAAACATTCATGTGGTAACCTGGTGGTACCATCACTTCAACAACAACAGCGCAATGCCAAAATATGGAATCTCAAGCCTTGATCCGTTTCTTGGGAGAGAGCATTATCCAATCTCTAGTGGGTTATACCCAAGTATTATTTGATCCTGAAAGAGACAATCATGCCCTTCTTGAAGATGCAAGGAGAGTCGATAGCTAGATCATACATGCACAAAGCAAAGGTTTTGTTGTTTTTTGGAAGATCACTAAATTCAACTTTTATGAAACTTATTTTGGTTGGGGAAACCCCATATGGGCAACCGTTGCGAATACTTAACAAAAGATTTTGTGCTGCTGATGGACAACAAAGTAAGAGATGTAATCGAAGCATGAGTACATTTGGATGGAGCAGACATGCTTTATTTCCAAGGGGATGAAGAGATCAAATTTCCTACCACTTAGGGCATCTTCAATGGGAGGTATGGTGTAGAAGTGATGCGGAAGAAAGAGATAGAGAGAAGATGATTATTTTTATTAAATAGTAATAGAAAGAGATGTAGGGAAAAAAACGGAAAAAAAGAAAAAGGGGAGAGAGGTGGAGATAAATTTAAAAAAATAATAAAATAGTAGTAGAGAAGTTAAATGTGAGAGTGTGTTTGTGGACCTTACACGAGACAATGCAGTTATGTGCATCCTACGCTGACTAGCAATATGTAATGAATTCTCTATTTTTTATTCTAATTATTTCCGAGAACACATGTCAACTCATGTATCGAAATTAAGACTGTAAGTTGTATTCATGAGACTTTATTTGAATAATAAGCATCTATAGGTATTTCACATACTCCCTCCGTCCCATAAAAATAGGCCTAATTTGTATTTTTATTTATTTCCAATTATAGTCTATTTAGATAAACGAGGTTGAACAATTAATTTTTTTCCAACTATACCCTTAAAGCATCTCCAATGTAAAGTCAATGTGGAATGTCTTAGGTATATATGTTTCAAAAAATATTGACATTATATTCAAAAACTCTCCAATGCAACAATATCAACATTGTATATTTGTTAAGTTATTATTAGGGATTTTGAAAAAAAAAAGAAAGAGAAAAAAATTATTTGATTGAATAAATTAATGCTTGACATTGTCATGGAGAATGTCATGAGATAACATTCTCTATGACAATGTCAAACATTTAATGTGCCAAATAAGTATTTTTTTTGTCAATTGTCAATTTATTTCATAACTATAACTATGCATTAGATATGCTCTTAGTCCAACTACTAATTAGTTTGTAATGCATTAATGATTATGTTGACTAAATAAAAAGTGATTCAATATTGAATAAGAGTATATTAGGGAAGTAACAGTAAATTTTTTATTTCCAACCACATTAATTCACATTTTTTAATCTATATATGTAAAAGATTGATATGTGCCTATTTTTATGGGACGGAGGAAGTATATAATTAGGAAAAGCAATTAAAAGATATTTCATTGATAATATATGCACTGAATAAAGAAAATTGAGATTAAAATTACTAATTACTGTGTGCAACCTATAGTAAGATCAATTAATTATTAGTTAAATTTCAAAATGATATTACAAAATGTATCAATTTCCTACCATTTACGGTTAGATAATTGAAATCCAAGACCATTAAAAAATGCCACATAATGACAAGTTATAGTACATGTAATCTTTAGCAATCTAAATATTAAAGAAATGTGTAAAATATCCCTTGAACCCATAGCAAAATAACCAAATATTCATTGGTTTAAATCAATGGTTGAACACAATAATAGAAATATAATGGTTATCAAAAGTTATAAAATTGTACGTTTAAAAAAACAACTATTATTTTTACTATTTGAAATAATAAAAAATAGGAATAGTTTATAGAGCACACGGCCGTAGATGATCTTATTGTCTCTCACCAATCAATCATTTTTTTATAGACTAATTAATTCTTTAGAAGGTTATGTTATAGTCACCCCATATCACAAGAACTTGTGCATAAACCATTCAATTCATTATAGCTGATTTAAAAAAACTGAATATCCAACTATTGAAATATTATATTTAATTAAACTCATACGCCATATAAATCGAGAGTCTTGTAGTTATTTCTACAAAACTTACATCATAAATGAACATTGCAGCAAATATCAATGAGTAATACACCTATTTAGTAAACATATACGAACACCAGCCATGATTAAACTCATAAGCGGATTTAAAGTGCGGCTTTGCTGGGCTGCAGCTCAGGTTACTCCTGGCCCAGATACTATGTAATCCTTTTTTTAAAAAACTTAAATAATGCAGCCCATGTAAACTTTCTACAACCCATGTTGTGAAACAAGCCCAAGAAAAATGTTTTCAGCAATTCAGCAATTGTAATTTGTAAATCATAGTCCAGCCCAAAGAATAAGTCCATATCGCATGATTTTGATGTAGACAGTGATATTCCGACTCTCAGGTCCAACGCTTCTGTGCGTTTCTGGTGGCAAGGCGAAAATTGAAATATTGAATCAAATCAATTGAACCTTTTGCCCTAAATTTTCAACCTTCAATTTTTCCCAAAATATATATTCTATTATTCTACATTTATTGCAAGAAGAACTTCGATCAAACATTGTCTTTGAACCTTAATTTTACTACAGTTTATATTTTGACGTAAGATGAGTTTGATCATTTTTCCCGTTTGTTTATAGTTAAAACTAATTTATTTGTGATTATTTATTTGAATTAATACTTAATACAATTGAATTCCGGTTACTAAATTTCTAATAGGAGCTGGATTTTGAAAATTGAAATAATTTGAACTATTTTTTATGTATAGATTTTTTATTTTTACTATTTAAGTATGAAGATAAATTGATGGATATTTTAAATTTACCGATTCAGTGATTTACAGTTGCTAAAAGGTTAGATCGTATAGTAAATATTTACTTTTTGCTTTCTGTACGAGTTCTCTTCTCTTAAATTAGCCATTAGCATGATAATGTAAAAACTGCCTATATATTTGGAAAATGAGAATTGAGATTATAATTTTTAATTGTTTTCTTACGTACAAGATTTTGAATTGTCATTTAATTATTTATTTATTTATTTGTATTTTAGGCTTTAGCAAAGTGTACAAAAGATGATGTCTAATTTAGATTCCTTCATTTCAAAAGTAAGGTCAGTACCGTTAACTCACGAGTTAATATTTGTTGCATTGTTGGTAAATTACTGATTTTTCCAAGTCTTGCCGGCTATTTATTTGAATCTTGGTTGTCTTGTGGCTATATGTGTTTATGAGTTGTTTTGCATTGTTTCGCCTCAGTTGAAAAAGTATTGACTTTATTAATTTACAGCCCATGTGATCTAAATTTCTAGATCCGCCGCTGATTAAACTACAAATACTCTTCAACAAAACTTAAATACAAAATATAAAAAAGAAAATTTTAACTTATATTCGAGAAACTTGCATAAAATACTCAACTATTCTTGATTCTCCGTAGGTTGTTGCTTTTCTTCGACTTTACATAAATCATCTTAATTTGACAAACCTTCAAAGTAATAATATAACTATCTAAGTTGCAAATATAAATATCTAAGTTGCATATTTTAATGTTCTTCAAAATTATATAACTTCACCAAGTCTAGAATATTAACATCAATTCATTCTCTATTAGATTTTTAAACACCTATGTCATCAGAGTAGCTATTCAGATTAGTAGTCCTCGTGCAATGCATAGAATGAACCACAAATAAATTGGAATCAAAATTGCACAAGTGACAATGAAATTAGGATGCACCCATACAATACCTCAAATCAGCAACTTCATCTAAGTATTAAAATATTTGACTTCTTTCAACAGATACAAATTTGGAAAATGTCTTTAAATACAATATTTGTATCAGTAGACTTGTTTGATTCACATTTTTATCAATAATTTGCATTAACATTTTTATCAAGGACATAACACATTCCGTATAATACAAAATTTTATAGGCTAGTATTTGGAGATAATATTTGATTTGAAGAAGCAAATCAAATAGGTTTGATTTAGGAAATTATCTTTAATTCCAATCCCTCATGTGCAATAGATTCGTTGTAGTGTAAACATAAACTCAATCATAGTTTTCAATATTGATTCGGTCATTGACTCGGTGACTGTACTGGATTAAATAGTTTCTGGTTTAACCGATGGGTCATTACTAATTCGGTTGCCATTTCAAGTATATGGGGTTAATGATAATTTTTTTAGTGAAAATACACGAGAGCATTGATATATAAATGAAAATTGTTAACAAAAAAAAAGTTGGGACAATGGTTTAAAAGCTACTTCTTAACATGTAGATCATGAGTTCAATATTTCACCATTAAATTTGTAATAATATTTTTATGAAATTATCTTTGATTGTAATTCCTTGTAGGCGATTAAGGCTGGGCATCGGATCCGGGAACTCGAGAAAACCGACCCTACTGACCCAATTCGGGTCAGAACGGATCGGGTCGGGTTAAGTAGTCCAGCGGATCGGGCTCTGGTGCAAAAGTGGAGAACCCGACTCAGGTCAAGTCGGGGTTCGGGTTCATTGGCTAGGACCCACTGAACCCGCTGAACTCGACCCGAAAGCCCGAGTCGAGTTCAACCCATTTTATTTAATTTTGTTAAATATAAAATCGTGTTTGCTTTGGGAGTTTGAAATTTGAATCACTTGACAATTTAAAAGGCTAAAACTAATGAACCTAGATCTCAAATTTTTCACAATTTTGACAATTTTTCACAAGTATCAAATCCTAAATTCCAAATTCAAATCCTAATTCCATCCAGCGCTGGCCTCCGATCTGCTGCTGCCGCCGTTCCTCTACCACTGGCCTCCCGCTGGTGTCGCCCGCTTCTGCTGCTGCCTGCTGCACCTGCACCTGCCGCCCCTACTGCCAGAGTTCAACAACTCCATTTCTCTTTTTATCTCTAGATTTTTGTTGCTTGATTGTGGAAAAAGGGCCTGGTTGTTTTGTAATTTTTACTTTTAAGCTTATAATTCATCTACATCTAACTCCCAGAACTCGTTAGTCTTGTAATCTCATTTGTGAATTGCAGTGACCAGAAATTCTTAGAGAGAAATGTGTATCGTTTTTTTTTTTTGTTGGGCCTTATGTTCGGCCCAAACTACTGGCCCAACTCGAGAACCGATTCAACCCGACTTGACCTGAGTCAATTAGGTTGACTCGAGTGGACGAACCGAGCCGAATCGGCTCGGTTCCAGAATCTGAAACCCAAATTATTGTCGGGGGGTTAGGGTTGGGCCCCAACCCGACTCGATCCGTCCGATGCCCAACCCTATACGTGATAGAGTCGTTGTAGTGTAAATACGAATCTAAGTGTATTTTTCAATATTGACTCGGTAATTGACCCGATAACTGTATTGGGCTAATGAGTTTCTCGTTCAACAGGTGAGTCATTGCTAACTCGGTTGCTAATTCAAGTATTTGTGGTTACTAATAATATTTTTTTCAGTGAAAATTGAAAACACACGAGAATATTAATATATAAATGAAAATTGTTTACAAAAAAAAAAAAATAAGTTGGCACAATAGTTTAATGTTACTTCTTAATATGTAGGTCATAAGTTCAATCATTCACCATTACATTTATAACAAATTTTTTATGAAAAGTGACAACTGGTGTGGTATGGCATTATAATCAATGGTGCCAGATAAAGCTTTAGATGGGAAAAACCAGTAAATTGTGTCCGACAATTACTTCGATTGTGCCAAACAACTGAGATTTAATATATATGTGTGTGGTGTGCGCGCGCGCCCCCGGGCGGCCGGTGGGAAAAAAACACTCATATATAAAATTGTGATATACCAAAAAGAGAAAGAGTACGATAATTTCTTATCAAAATATAAATTTAGATAATATAATGTGGGTATTATTATAAGTTTATAACAGTGAGGGATGTAAGGAAAATACTATTTGTAGGTAAAATAGTATTTGTAGATAATTCTCCATGAAATGTGTAATGCAAACAAATAATAATATAATAAAAATAATACTCGCTATTCGATGAAAGGAAGATGATGCATACTTTTATAATTTTCTCCAGTGAAGATCGAAGGTGCATGCAATAACTAGTAACTACGAATTCATTGTTTAGTCATAATAATAATAAGTGAAATAATAATAAATAAACACAAAAGTATATTAATTAGAGGAAAAATATGTATACAAATTTACTTTCTTAAAATTTTTTATTATATCACTTCTATACATTATTACCTGGCTATTCTTCTGACTCCGATTGCATCTTATTTATATCGGATCAATCCAAATACACCTTGTGTTTTGATTACACTATATACAAGAATAACATGATGCATTTTTTGTCAAAAATAAAAAATCCCTTTAAGGCTTATATAGGATTTTCTCTCAATTTTCTGCTGTAACAACCAGCAAATTTCCCAGCAAAACCAGATGAACAGCAGCAAAAACTACAATGAAAACCAACAAATAAACTGCAGTAGTAGAGAGCAAAAATAGAACAAAAACAAGAAGAAAAAAAATCTGATTTTTTTTTTTTTTTTTTTTAGGAAGTCTTCTAATCTAATTCACAATGAACTAGCCATACTTATACAGGATATTTTGCTAGTTTCCTGGTACAAGCCATATACATTCCTAGTCAAAAGGCCAGTCACTTACATACAATACGAGTGAAGGCACGTGCAAGGCATGTGCCGTATGCAAAAGCATTAGAAACACAAAAAAATAAATAGCAAAAATGAAAAAAAATCAATGTAACTTTATTAATGTGATCTATCTAAATATCTACAACGTTTAACAAGAAGTAAATAAATCAACTCCTTACACATGGTGATTGGTATCCTCTTTTTAGCATTTCTCATTGCCTTGCTAGCTCATGAATCCTCTTGAACGTGTGAAGCTCATTTCAACCATCAGTCCCTGCATATATGTTGTTTGATTTGCATATTGAACCGTACTTTCACTTCAAATGATAGCCGCGCTCTCAGTAGATGAGCATATGCGTTCCACAGTCATTGAACACAATTCCAAGATCAAACGGGCTGAAAATATCAGTAATAGTTGGTAAGTATGTGCAGGTAAACGCAATAGATGGGACAGCCACCAAGTTGTGAACGCAAGTACCATGGGTGCACGCCATGTAAAGCCATTGATGTGCGACTTCTAACACCTGCCAATACACTAATGATACACCTGCCTCAAGAATGACGCTGCAAATGTAGACCTACTTTTTACCCACAACATTTCAAATTTTCATTTTTGCTCTAGTAGAAGAAATGTTTCAAATTCTAATTTACTTAATCCAACTGCTTCCCAAAAGGCTCTCCATTGTGAAAACATAGCAAGTATTTTTTAATTTTTTTAATTTTTTATTTTTTTTTATATTGATGCGATGTATCATTCAATTGAACCACAATGCTTATTCATCAAAAAACAAATGCAATAGGTATTATTATCCTATGACAAATCACAGGCTTCCTCACCAATGTCCACGCATATAAGAAATGCATCCCTATAAAGAAGTTAGAATAAGAAATTCATTCCCATTCACATCTCTTGAGCTTCTGCTTCTCAATAATCGTCAACTCTAGCTACAAACCTTCTACAAATTCCAAGGTTACAACATCACATAGACTTCTTTTGTTTTTCATGTGCAGACATATATATGCTCAAATGATGTAAGGTCAACCACCTTCAATATAACGACGAAATGTGGGAAGGAGGCAAGAACTCAAGCAGGAGATGGTGCAAGAAAGTAGATGATGAAGTATATAAGTCGAAAAATGGTTTCATAACGAGCTAGAAGGATACTTTCATCATTATCTTGTTTCTTAACAAAATTCATAACTAAACTCTCTAATCAAATGCCCCGCCCATTACATCTTTTCTTTGTTCTTTCTTTTTTTTTTTTGGCTCTTTTACACAAAAAATTGCACCTCTTCTTTCCATGATTCAATAAATTCATAAACAACTTCTCCACATAATGATGAAGAAAGTCGAAAATTATCAAGTTGCAAGAAAATTTGACATAAGCTTACCTTCGTAGTAAAAAATTAAAGAATTTTTTTCAATAACATATGCTCCAAATGAGTAAAACCCAATTCAAATTTTTCTTTACATTCTCGCAAATGGTTTCTATCTTGGATTATCAGTGTACTTGTGTGAATGATCAAACCTATATCACAGACAAAAGACAGTCTAAATTGAAGAAACCTAACCAAAAGTCAAGATTTAAACTAATTAGAATTAACATACATATTTTTCTTCCCTATATTCAAATCAAGCAACAATTAGGCGTGGGCATCAGGTCAGTCAGGCCGGGTTAGGCCCAAACCCGAAATTGACCTGACAAGAAGACCGGCCCGAAGGATCGGCCAACCCAACTCATGATGGGTTGGATTGGGTCAGGTCGGGTTCTTTTTTTTTTTTTTCTTTTTTTCGTTTTTTAAAATGCTTAATTGGCCGAATTAAAAAATGCTTGATGGGCCAGACTTTAAAGCCCAAACAAAATGAGGAAATGAAAACCCAACAGTCGCCGTCTCTCTATCTATTCTCTCTAGTCTCTCAGTTCTCTATTCCTCTCGCCCCTCTCTCTCTCTAAATTCTCTCTTGACATATCGTCGACGGCTGCTGTCAGCGGCGGAGGTGGCGTAGCAGCGGCAGCAGCGAAGTAGTAGCCAAAAAATTAGGCGGTATAGATATATACATACATTATACACACAACTGGCTCTCTGTGTCTCTATTTCTCTGGATGTATAGATATATATATATATATACACACACACACATTATACATACACAGTTTTCACTGGGTTGTTTAATGGTCAATCAATGGTAGAATTCATTGGGTAGGGAAGAGGCAACCACCGTTGAAGAAACCCCCAAATCTCTCCTTACCCTTATTCTTTCCTTTTGAGCTCTAGCCCAAATCTGATTGTAAATTGCAAATTAAAAGAAATTGATATTTTGGATTTTTGATAACGTGAGCTTAAAGAAGGCTGAAGACCAAAATGCGTTTTAAGGAGGGGATTAAACCAACCGGTCCGGTCTGGTTTGGTTTTGACCAGGTTTGACCGGTTTGGCCGGCCAAACCCACGAATAGAACTGAGCGGTTTGGTTCGGCCGGCTGAAACCCATAACCCAACCCACCAGCACCAAAAATTGACCCGACCCAAATCGGGTCTGGTTGGTCGAGTTTACTGGGTTGGCGGTTTTCCTGCCCACCCCTAAGCTACATATTGAAGCTGGAAAATGCAAACCCAAGGATTATGAGTAAAAATAAGAAAGAAACATAACATACTTGAAAATAGAAATTAGGAAACCTAATCAAAAGAGGAAAAGAAAAAAAGAGAAAAAGAAAGCAAAATGCATGTGAGATGACTCACATAAAAAAGAAACGAATTAGAAAAAAGAAAAAATCAGGAGTGAAGAAAAAAAACCTGCACATTTTTTTTTTGGATTAGAAATGATTGATTTTATATAGTGTTATAGTGACGAAAAATGGGTAAATACCTAGGGCAATATTCCAATTATATTGTTAGAAGAATAATACAGAAAGAAAAAATTCATAGCAACTAAGAGATGCCGAAGAAGCTTTCGGAGTAGACTACTCCCTCCGTGTCAGTCTGAAAGACACAAAACAAGCTGAAAAGAAATCAAAAAAGAAGATACCCAAGAAAACACTTCAGCGAACGGCGCAGTAGCAACAAATTAAAGAAAACAAACGTACCATGAGAGAACTCGAACACCTGTTACCGTGGCAAGGCCTTAACAGTTATAGTTACCAATGAGAAACGGCAGTGACAACGGAGGAATGGAGGAGGATTGGAGAGGCAAAGATAGGGCTTTGGAGAGGAAACGGAAAGCCGTGTTGTTTTGTGTATTTATATGGTAATGCCCCTGCCCACCCAAAAAAAAAAAGAAGAAAAAGAAAAAAGAATGAGGGATCGAAACGACGTCGTACGAGACGATCACAATGAACATTGAATCAACAACTGACACTTTTTATATATAGTGGATAATGCAATATTAGAATACATAAAGTAGATATTTATCTACCTAACCCAACTACAGCCCGTCCCTCCATTTTTCCTTTCTAAAGTATGGAGTTTTGGGCAAAAGCTTCACACTTCTACATCTTCCTCCTTGAAGACACTCCAAATTGATGCTTCAAGTCTTCAAACCGAGCCGTCGGCAAAGCCTTTGTGAATAAATCAGAGACTTGTGTTTCTGATGGACAATACTGGAGATAAACTTCTCCTTTTTCTGCTTGCCTGATAGCATGAAACTTTACGATAATATGCTTGTCCATGATTAACTAAATTTTTGGCCATTACAATTGCTAAGTGAACAAAATATGAACCGATGGTTTGAGGGTGGCGATTCGGATTAAGGAGAATGAAAATGGTCTTGTTGAGAGAGAGTAATTGTTGAATCTTGTAAAAGAATTGATTGTTGGAGAGCAAGGAGGACAACTTCAAGATGGGATGACAGACCTCAAGAATTTTGCTGCAAAGGCTTTGAGTTCAGATGGCTCTTGCAACAAGTCATTCTCCAAGCTTGTCCAAAAATAGATTGTCGCTCTTCCTCCTCAATACTTTTTCTGATACTGGTCAGTTATCATTTATATGGCTTTGCTTCTTTCCGTGCATGTAATTCCCAATAAATTGATATATAAATTTGGTTTCTTAGCAAGATCATGGATGTAGAATGCAGTACCATATGTTTTCTCCTTGTTCAGTGAGAGCTGATACTGGAATTTGAGAATTAACAAATGAGTAGCACAACATTATGTTCATTGTTCATGAGTCATCATTCTTCACGAGTTATTTTTTTGTAAAACACAAGAAATTTGAGAGTTAAGAAATAAGATCCCTTATGTTAAGAACTCTGCTGGCAGATAATCGAAATAGGCAGCCGCAGCATTAATTAAATGCAAACTGTTTTTCTTCAATTTACACAGGAGTTCACGGGCAATGAATCCTGAATCTTGTTATCCTAGTTTTTTATTGTCAGTTTGGTTTTCAGTCTTCAATTGACTTGTTAAGGTACCAGTACTAAATTTGCAAGATGTTGAGAGAATGCATTTGCAAAGAATTCGATGCAAATTTTTTACCCTGAAAACCTAATCTCTAAGCCTCCCTCAAATTTCTTGGACTTGACCCTCTCATCATCAATTGATAAATTGTTATAACCACTTGATCTAAAAGTTTAAATTGATAGATTGAGCCAATTTTATATTATTTATTTTATTATACCTTCAACATCAATAAACACAGCCCTTCAAATTTCTTTGACCGCCCCCCTCCATAATCTACACTGTAAAAATCAAATCTTGGGGATCCCGCCACAGCACAAGTCGGTGTTCCTTCCATTTCTTCAAATTCTGCGGGCCAATAATTGGCGTCATGCAAGATTACCTTCTCGTTAAATGCTGTTCAATTCTACTGCAATCAGAATCCCATCACTTCCCTTCAAATTTCCATGTTTCCATTTCGCCTTGAG
Organism: Nyctanthes arbor-tristis; assembly: GCA_963692815.1. Lineage (NCBI taxonomy): Eukaryota > Viridiplantae > Streptophyta > Magnoliopsida > Lamiales > Oleaceae > Nyctanthes > Nyctanthes arbor-tristis. The sequence goes on along the minus strand of CAVNYN010228033.1, from coordinate 10,485 downwards.
AACAAGAACTACACAATTGCCGAAGTAGGTAGCTGGCAGTAGAGGATTCAGTCGACCTCTGCAATCAGCAACAAAAGTGAAATATTCCACTTCCTCATCCGCTGCTGCATCCCAGCTACCAGCGGCAGCAGATCTTGCGAAACAAACCCACACGAGTGCACATGTCAGCAAAAGAGGATATATGGGACGTGGCTTATGGCCGCTTTTTGGCCAAGACTACTTTTTTCAGCTTCTGGATATCATATTCCCCGAGAACAAGTGTGGCACAGAATTTATCGCTTGCAGGGTTTTTTTGGAGGAGGCTTCAAAGAGGCACAAGTCTTCAGTATCAGGTGCCAGTATACAACTTCTAATCCATTGAGATTTTACACATTTGTTCTTTCAAAAAATGGCAGAGCACAATCTTGATTACTATCTGAAGTAACACAATCTGAGAATAACAAGAATTGAATCAAAATCCAGCAATCAAATCAATATTCTTTTCCCCACGAACGTTTCTTTCAATACTGAGTTTTTAATCCTCTCAAAAACTGAATTCGTAATGAGTTTAAGACAAATAAATACTAGGGTTCGGGCATAAATGAAAAGACAATATTGTCCTTGAGTCGACTAAATAAAGAGAACCAAAACATAAAATAGAAGAAGATAATGACAAGCCGACTAGGCTTCTTGTGCCACTGGGTCTGCATCAGGTCCCCCGGGGTAAGCAAGATTTTCCCTCGAATCAAGGCTGGGAGCGCTGGCTAAGGTAAGAGCCGGATCATCACCATGGAAAGGAAGCAAGTGCCGAACATTAAAAACATCTGACGTCCGCAAGTGAGCTGAGAGTTCAAGCCGATATGCATTGGGATTAATTTTCTGTACAATCCGGACTAGTCCAATCTTCCGGGCAGCAAGCTTAGTATATTCGTGTGCTGGGGAAATGATCACGAGTCAAAACAGCCCAATTGAGATCACCCTCCTGAAATTTGACGCACCGCCGATGTGTAATAGCTGCCTCCTTGTAACGGGAATTAGAAGCAGTCAACTGGTGGATAGTGGCACGATGAGTCCGCTGGATATCATCCATAAGCTTAGAAGCCATGCCATACAATTGCGGCCCGTGAGGTAAGGAGATAAGATCAGAGGGACTATGGGAATGAGACCATAAACAATGTGGAAAGGACAAAATCCGGTACTCCGATTCAAAGCATGATTATGTGCAAATTCAGCCTGAGGTAAAACTTGATCCCATCGGCGAAGATTCTCGCCCACAAGACAACGTAACAAGTTCCCCAAAGACTGGTTTACCACTTCCGTTTGCCCGTCCGTTTGAGGGTGATAAGCACTGCTATAATTAAGAGATGTATTGGGTAACCACCACAAGCTCTTCCAAAAATGACTAAGGAATCGGGTGTCACGGTCAGATACAATAGAAGATAGCAAACCATGTAGACGATAGATCTCACGAAAGAATAACTGTGCAACCTGGACAGCGTATGTGGTTTTCTTGCAAGGAAGAAAGTGAACCATTTTAGAGAACCGATCGACAACCACAAAAATAGAGTCAAAACCACGCTGTGTGCGGGATAAACCCAAGACAAAGTTCATGCTAATATGGGACCAAGGTCGATTAGGGACAGGTAATGGCATATATAAACTGGCATTCGTAGAACCTCCTTTAGACAAATTACAAACACAGCACCGTGCCACATAGCAATGGACAGCACGACGCATCGTGGGCCAAAAATAAGATCGAGCCAAAAGATCAAAAGTTCTATCACGCCCCACATGCCCTTCAGCGTGCACCTCCTCCAATAACTTCCAATGAAGGCTACAATTAGGAATACATAATAAAAGACCCTTAAAGAGAAAGCCATCATAGAGTGTAAAATCTGAATGAGGATCTTGTTGTACTTGTTGTAGTATAGGAGCAAGAAAAGGATCATCAACATATAACTCTTTAAAAGTATCAAAGCCGGTCAAAGAAGTCCGCATCTCCAATAATAATGTATGACGGTGACTCAAAGCATCCACCACTTTATTTGTAACACCTGACTTATGTTTCACAAAAAAGGTAAATTGTTGCAAAAAGGCAAACCACAAAGCATGGCGAGAAGAAACAGTTGCCTGACTATTGAGATGACGCAATGCGTCATGGTTTGTGTAGAGGACACATTCATGGTGAAGCAAATAATGATGCCAATAATGAATGGCGCACACAACAGCATAAAATTCCATATCATAAACACTGTAACGACTGCGAGGGCCGGATAATTTTTCACTAAAGAATGCAACTGGGCGCCCATTTTGGCTAAGAACACCCCCAATACCAACTTTGGAAGCATCACAACATAATTCAAATGGCAAAGAAAAGTCGGGCAACACTAGAATAGGAGCATATGTAAAGATTGCTTTTGATAGTGTCAAAAGCCCACTGAGCCTTATCAGTTTAAACAAAAGTACCCCATTTATACAATTAGTAATAGGTGCCATGATAGTACTAAAATGGGGAATAAAACGGCAATAAAAAGATACGAGGCCATGAAAACTGCGTACCTCAAAAAGAGATTACGGAATGGGCCAATCTCGAATAGCCTCGATTTTACTCTCATCAACTACCAAGCCTTGACTAGAGACCACATATCCCAAAAAGAGGACTTTCTCACAAAAGCATTCACATTTAGGTAAAGTAGCAAACAAGTGTTCGGCGTGCAAAACAGATAATATAGAACGTAGATGTTGGTCATGATCAGAGAAGGAACGACTGTATATCAAAATGTCATCAAAATATACCACAGTACACTGACCAATAAAAGGACGTAATACCTGATTCATCAACCGCATGAAAGTACTAGGTGCGTTGGACAAACCGAATGGCATCACCAACCATTCAAACAATCCTTAGCGTGTTTTAAAGGTTGTTTTCCACTCATCACCCGGTCGAATCTGAATCTGATGATAACCACTTTTGAGATCCAATTTACTAAAGACCACAACACCATGGAGTTGATCTAGCAAATCATCAAACGCGGGGGAATCGGGAAGCAGTAACGAACTGTAACCTTGTTAATGGTGCGACTATCCACACACATACGCTATTTCCCATCCTTCTTGGGAACCAACAAAGCAGGGATAGCACAAGGACTAAGACTCGGCCCAATGAGCCCTTTGGATAATAATTCTTCCACTTGACGCCTTAACTCCTCGTGTTCAGCCGGACTCATACGGTAATGAGGCTTATTGGATAAGGAAACACCAGGGACTAGGTCAATGTGATGTTGGATATCTCTCATAGGGGGTAAACGATCCGGTAAATCTGCTGGAAAAACATCAAAAAAATCATCTACAATTTGGGCAGTAATGGAGGTGACGGGGCTTATTTATTCACATCAACAACATCTGTGTCTAGAGAGAAAACAACACCTGAAGATACAAGGAGAAATACCATACGACTATCCTTCAATTCACCCTCAAACGCTGCCCTAGTAAGTAGTGTATTGCTGGTCCAAACCCGTTGAGGAGGAGCTAATTCCTTGGAAGGTAATAAGACAATTTTTTTCCACCAAAGGGAAAGCTATATGTATTGGCTCGACCATCATAAAGTACCTCTCGATCAAATTGCCAAGGTCATTCAAGCAACAAGTGACAAGCATCCATCGAAACGACATCACACCAAACTTTGTCTTTATATAATTGTCCAACAGAAAAATTGACTAAAACACATGAGGTCACTTTGATGTCATTGTCCCATTTAAGCCAAGCTAGTGTATATGGTTGTGGATGTGATTCCTTTTCAAGTGCTAATTTTTCGACAGCTTCTTTTGAGATCACATTCTCACAACTACCCGAATCAACAATGAATTTACATACCTTTCCACCAACAGTACAAGTAGAGAGAAAAATGTTGTGACGTTGTGCATCATTAGAAGGGCCACGTGGCAAGAAATAGGTCCGCCTTACCACAAGCATAGGTCCAACGTCCCCTTCTGGTAATTCTTCACGTTCATCCAGTGCGGAATCAATGTTTTGTTCTGCCCCTTGATTGAAATCAGCTGCCAGTAGCCCCTGGCGTGGCACTTCTCTTGCTGGACAGTCAGCCCTTCGATGCCCAAATTCCCCACAATTGAAACATTGTATCCCCCAGCTCCTCTCCTGGTAGGGGGTAAATTTTGAGCCCCAAAGGACGTCCAGAAACCTGATTAGCGCGGTTTTGGAAAACAGCTCCACGTGCGGCTGTTGAGGTTTGATGGGTGGTTCGAAGTTGGTTTGGATTTTCCAGGGGAGTTGCCATGGAAGCATTGTTGTTGAACTGTCTAGTTTGTTGTCGTTCCGCTTGTATAGCACGTTGGTGAGCCTTCGATAAAGTAATTGATGCAAATAAATTCAAAGTATCACGGAGCGATAGTCGCAATTCCCCGATGTACCTTGCCATAGTCTGTTCTTCTGTCTCAGTTAATTCATTACGAGCAAGCAACTGAAAAAAATCCATCGAATAAGCTTCAACCATCCCCTGCCCCTGGCACAAATTCTGTAGCCTTTGATAAATGATACGTTTATAATGGAAGGGTAAAAAGGCCTCCTTCATCTTCTTCTTTAATTTTTTCCAAGAAGTAATCTTTTCCTTACCCATTCTTGCTCGGTTAGTCTTTAATTGTTGCCACTACGCGGCTGCCTTCCCTAAAAAATGAGTGGCCGCAAGAGAAACCCGCTTATAATCGGGGTACTTCTTTGAAGTCAAGAACTTCCACAGATGCAAGCCAATCCAGAAATTCATCAATCTCCATGCTCCCCTGAAATTCTGGAATATCAACACGAATACCCATCTCCCAGTGACGGGAATTTTCTGGTCGTTCGGGCGGTCGTCGGGGCAGATGATAGCTTCCAATAGAAGGTGTTTCCTCCTCAGAATCTTCTGCTCCACTGATGTGCTCTTCACCTTGCTCAGGCCCCCCACGGTTCTGCTGATTTTGCTGCCATCCTACTGGGTTTTACCTCGCCTCTTCCGATCTCCAAAAAATTGCTGGGCCATCAAAGTTAAGTTTGCCACTTGTTCTTGCAAGGCTTCCACCTGTTGCCGCAAATCCAATTCATCTTCAACGTCTGCTACCTTTCGAGTTCGTGCACCTTTGTTCCCACGTATAACTCGACCTCACCTAGCAGCCATATGGCTCTGATACCAACTGAAGTAACACAATCTGAGAATAACAAGAATTGAATCAAAATCCAGCAATCAAATCAATATTCTTTTCCCCACGAACGTCTCTTTCAATACTGAGTTTTTAATCCTCTCAAAAACTGAATTCGTAATGAGTTTAAGACAAATAAATACTAGGGTTCGGGCAAAAATGAAAAGACAATATTGTCCTTGAGTCGACTAAATAAAGAGACAACCAAAACATAAAATAGAAGAAGATAATGACAAGCCGACTAGGCCTCTTGTGCCACTCGGTCTGCATCACTATCTTTATTGATTGAAGCCCGTGTCTTTATAAAAGAAATGACTGAGCTGACATCCGCGATAGCGTGATGGCTAGTGAATCCAAAACATATGCCTTGTTCAGGGAACAATATTACCTGCCAAGCTAAAACAGGGATTCGAATGGCGTCAGAGGAACGAGCTGCAGGCGGTAGTTGAGGCAGATAAGAACAAAATTGGCTTGAATCCCTCAGATGGTTCCCAGTAAGATCATTAAAATCAACTCTGGATTCTGCAATGGTGAAAGAAATGGAATCCCCAATTGTGTAAAGAGAAATGGGCCTGGCGCCGGAGATCAGAGGATGAATTATTCTTCTAGTCAGTGGAAGAAAGTGCTTTAGAGTGAGGGAAAGTGATTCTTTAAGGTTAGTGATAGGTATTTAATTGTGATGTTTAATTCCCCTATATGTACTGTTATTTATGTAACATTGTGTTTAAAACTCCGTATTTATATTTAGTTTACTCAATTGTAGGTTTAAATCTAAGGTGAGAGTGGAATTGTACAAATTGAGACGAATATGCACAAATTACAAAGTTCAGAGGTCAAAACGAATAAAGTTGAAAAATAGAAGACAAAATTGACACTCATAGAAAGCATGCGGCCTCATGGAGCACCCATGCGGCAACATGTGGTGAAGGAAAGAAGCCCAAGAAATGGTGTGGCCGTATGTCTTGTTCATGCTGCCCGGATCAGAGAGCGAACAAATCATGCGGCCACATGGGTCTGAACTGTGCGACCCCATGAGGCCCATTTCAGATAGGTTTCAAAGCGTGTGGCCGCATGCTATTAGGCTATGCGACCAAGGCAGCCGCATGAGGTGGAGGAGCTGAATATTGGCTAAGGTTGAAGAAGGTCCATGTGGCCGTATTTATTTCTACACGGAAATTTTACCTTTCTTAGTTTATTTATAATTCTTTTTAAGATAGTTTTTGTACACGAATTTTATTGTTTTCTTTAGGGTTTTTAGACCTTACATAAGAGGTCAAGCCTAGTTTTGAGAAGAGGAGAGATAGAATACACAAAACATCATATAATTTAAGGGGAAAAATACAAGAACTTCGAAGATTAAGGGATCAAGTTTGAGATTCAAGGCGGAGTAACTTGATACAAGAGTTCTTTATTTTATTCAAGATCAAATTACTTGGGTTATGTGCTTTATTTTATTTATTTGTGTTTTTCATCTATGATGTGTACATAATTTTCTTAAGTTATGACGAATGATGTAACCTAGCTATTTGGGACCGTAATTATGTTTTTCACGCTTAATTCATGCAATTAATTTTTATGTTAAATTCTTATTGGTATATTGTTTTGCCTTCATCTTTTTGACCAATGGATGAATGAATCTATGGACTTTTATTGAACTCGAGATGGGAATATTTAAGTTAACTTATACAATAAGAATCATTAATTTAGACAAGACAAAGAGATTTGCTTGTGATTTGTGCGATCACGTAAATTGAACATCGGGGATATTTGCATAAGTTTCTTATTGTTAATACACTTAAGAGGGTTGATAATGTGCTCACTTAGATATAGGTGATTGGGCCTAATCAAGTAGGATTAAATAATTTCGAGAGAAGTAATTAATTAGTTTAGTGAAATTCGATTGGTAACATAGATTAATTGTCACATGACAAGGTGGACCAATTATGGAGAAGTTGTAAGTCTTAACGTATATCCATCATTTAAGTCTCTCTAAAGCATTGTATATATTTTATTTGTTTAATTTTATTAAATTGTTATTTTATTTTGGTTTCTTAATAAAACTCAATATTTGATCATTCAAATAAAGTTAAAACTAATAATTTCGGCTCTTCCGATCTGATCCTCTTGGGAATGATAACCCGGACTCATTGTTCACCTTATTACTTGTCACGACCCGTGTACTTGCGGACATATCATTTTTAGTAAACAGTTAGGGATAATGACGTCTAAGAAATGGGACTTGGAAATATTGGGAAAATTAAAGAAGAGAAGACTGGCAAGGAGTTGGATTATAATCTAACTACGTGACATTATTTTATTGATTTTTTTTGTAAAAAGTAAAAAATTACGGCCCAATTTTTACTTTTTGACTTTTTGAAAAGATCGGAAGAGCGTCGTGTAGGATGCCGTGTGAAGATTATAATCTAAAAAAATAATCTAAATACTAGCCAAACACTCAATGTGTTTGGCAACTCATGACCAAAAAAAATATCACATTTAACAACGATACTTTGATCTTAAAATGGTAATTTTGGTCGTTAAAACCCGGTCGAGAAAAGTTTCTAGGCAAAAATGCTCGTCGTTAAAAGTAAGATTTCCTCTATATATATACACACATTCACAAAGTGTTTTTATTTTAATAGAATATATTTAGTTTGACTAAATTCTATTTTTAAATAGAAAAGGAATATGAACATTTATGAATCATTGAGGACAGGGACGTAGCCACCCTTAGTCCAGTGCGATCCATGGACCGCACTGGACCTTGGAGTGGCCCTTTTAAAATTGGGCTGGACCGCACTGAATTTTCAGTGTGGTCCAGCCCATATAAAAAAAAATTTTTGGGTTCAAATTGCATTGGCCCAAAAATAAGGAATCTGAGACATCCAATCCAATCCACTACTTCATCTCTACTTTGAATCCAATCTGAGACATCCCTCACCTCGCTCTTCCGATCTCGCACTCAAGCAGTCAAGCTCACGCTCTCACACTCGGTTTGCTTTGCCTGAAGTAGCGGCCGGAAGTCAGCACCGCAGTAGGGGCGCAGTGTGCTACACGCAAGGCAGCCGGCAGCACCGCACTGGCGGCACCGCGCAGGTTAGCTGGTAGCACCGTTCTTCGTCTGAGGACCTGACTAGAGTCTAGAGACTAGTAAGTTACTTATTACTAATTTTTCACTAGTTATTAGTTAATAGTTCTTAGTAAGAATAAATGAGGACTTGAGGTTGGAGACTGAATGACTTATGACTGATTATCTTTGATTTTTTCATTTTGGGTTTATTAATTATTAATTTGCTTGGTAGATTGGTAGTATTATGTAATTAGTAAGAATTATTGAGGGTTGAAGACTTGAAGTTTGATTATGTTTTATGATTTTGTCATTTATTTATGGATGGAAATTCGAATGACTTTTATTTATGATTTTGTAATAATATGATATTGATGTTCAATTTAGTAAAGGACTAAAGCCTAATAACCCTAAGTCCCTTACCACTAATTTAGAAATTCATTTATACTTCAATTTAGTAAAGCCCTAATTTATGGAACCCTAATTTTTAGTTTATGCTTTAATTTGGAAATTGATTTTTTGGTTGGATATTATAAATTTTTAGTAAGATGATTATTTATATTTGAAATTAGATTTTAGGTTTATACTTGGAATTATGTTTAATTTCTATTTTTGTTGGTTGTTTTGGATTATGGAGAGATATTTGAAAAAAAGAACTCTTGAAGAAAATATTGGTGTGAAAAGCACAAATAGAGTTTCGGAAAGCTCAAATAGAATTGAAGAGATTGCAAACAATGCTTCGGAGACCACAAATAGTGTTGAGGATCATTCAAACACAGTTGGGAGAAGCTCAAGTATGCTTATGGAATTCGATGCTGCACAGCTTTCCTATGATCCTGGACTTAGGATTCCGATTGCAAACTACAGTCCTAAAATTAGAGATCAAGTCCGAAGAGTATATTTGCAAAAGGTTCCTTGCCAACCTATGGATCATGCATTCCCAAAACGGAAATTTGGAGCAAGCACGTATAGAAGATTCAGCTCTTTATGGTTTTCTGAATTTGGTGATTGGTTGGAGTATAGAATATCAAAAGATGCCGTCTTTTGTCTCTATTGTTATCTATTCAAAGCAAATAAAAGGAAACAATCAGGATCCGATGCATTTGTTAGCGAGGGATTCACTTATTGAAAATATAAAGAGAGACTTAAAACTCACATTGGGCAACATGATAGTGAGCACAATCAAGCTCGAATGAAATATAAGGCATTGATGAACCAAGAGAACATATTCAAACAGTTTTGCACAAGCAATCAAAACAGGCAAAGGATGATTATCGGATTCGTTTGTATGCATCAGTGGATTGTACTTGACTTTTGTTGCAACAAGGATTAGCTTTTCAGGGTCGTGATGAATCAGAGAGTTCACGTAATCCAGGTAACTACCGTGTTTTGTTGAAATTTTTGGCTGATCATAATGATGTTATTAAAGATGTAACATTGGAAAATACTCCTAAAAACAAGAAGTTAACATCACCTAACATTCAGAAGGATTCAGTTAGTGCTTGTGCTGTTGAAACAAAAAATATTATCATGAAAGATCTTGGTAATTCATTGTTTTCTATTTTGGCTGACGTGTGCTCTTCCGATCTTCAACAAAGGAGCAAATGTCAATTGTTTTACATTATGTAGACAAAAGTGGACATGTAAACAAACGTTTCATAGTTATTGAACATGTCACTAGTACCACAGCAATCTCACTTAAGGCTGCTATTGATAAGATGTTTTCTAGATGCAACTTGAGCATCTCTAGATTGAGAGGGCAAGGATATGATGGGGCTAGTAATATGCAAGGAAAGTTCAATGGTTTAAAAGCACTCATTTTAAATGAGAACCTAAGTGCTTATTATATACATTGTTTTGCTCATCAACTCAACTAGCTCTTGTAGCTGTGGCAAAGAAAAGCATTCCAACTGCTAAATTTTTCGGTGTTGTTACTGATGTGGTAAATGTTGTTGGAGGATCTTGTAAAGATTCTGATCTCCTTCGAGAAAAGAATTCAAACTTTATTGTTGAAGCATTGGAAAAAGGTGAGATTTCAAGTGTTCGGGGACTTAATCAGGAAAGTAGTCTTCGGTGTGCGTGGGATACACGTTGGGGTTCGCATTACAATTCTTTGATCAGCTTGCTTACTATGTTTTCTTCTGTGAGTGATGTTCTTGAAATGATTTATGAAGATGATTCATCTTCCTCTGATCAAAAGTTGGAGGCATTTAATTTGTCAAAGTCGATACATTCTTTTGATTTTGTGTT